>AWUE01020777.1:0-17063 GCA_001974825.2 Corchorus olitorius | reverse complement strand
AAGAAAAAAAAGTTGAAAAAATTTTTGTTCAAAAAAGTAAATTTTCGTAAAAAAATAGGTTTTTAATTAAAAATAAAAAAACCGAAATATATATTTTTTAGTTCAAAAATATATTCTTAAAAAATTTAAAAAATCATATTTTTGAAAAATATATTTTTTAATCATAAAAGGTGACATGGCAGTCCACCTAAGTACCACCATCAGAAAGTTAATGGCGTCAGTGTCATGTCAGTGAAATTGACGGTGCAATTGACGGAAGGATCCAATTGTTCCTAAACCTTCACTTTAGGGACTTAATTGAACAAAGTTTCACTTCAGGGACCAAAATGCACATTTTAACTCACTTCAGGGTCCAATTGTGTACTTTTACCTAATTTTCACAGGTAGGTAGCTGATGAAGCTAAACTGGGAAGACTAAAGAGAGAAATATTGCTCGTTAAGTTTCTAGTATACTGTTGAGCTTAAATAATGTTTCAATGGTAGGTTAATAGCTAGCCTTCATAACCAACGTATTGTGAGAGGTCAAACTACTATAATGAACAAAAGGGTAGATTTATAGTATTTTTTTTAAATATTTAAACTCTTCAACATCAAACAATTAGTAGTAATAATAATAAACTAATAATCAACATGCTCAAGACTCAATCCGATTATCTTTTGATGGAAGTTTCGATTTGTTTGGGTCTTACTGAAATATTAGATGTAAGATTATGGTATGAGTAGGTTTGATTGAAGTGAGACAAATATATCTAAATGAATTCATGATTGAGATAAAAGGTCGAAAACAGAGTACTACAAAGGTCAACAACTCAACATTCATGATTGTGACTTGTTTTAAGATGATGGGCTTTGGGCCTTTTATTTGCATCTTTTCCTTTCGTTCATCTAATTCCAACCACTAACCCGTTTCTTTGCTGAACATCCATGTATTGGCCCATTTAGGAGCATGTGGATAACATAGACAAGCCCGGTCTCTCATGGATAAGTCATTTCGAAGGCTTCAAGCCCATCCATTCTTCATCTTTTTTTTTGTTCATCATTCTTCATCATCATATATTAAGACTAATGAATTTGATTTTGACATGTTCATGAATTAATACAAGCAAATAATATTCCAATCTTTCCAAACCCAAATTCTATTATAGTGAAGCAAAAATCAAGAACCAAGATTTAACCTTTCATCATCCCTACCCGAAAGGGATTAGTATCACGGTCTTTTAGACCATATATAAGACATGGAGATATCTAGTAATATGGTAGACAATAAGTTACGGTTACAAAATGCAAAAGCAAACACTGTGGGTGCCCCTTGGATTGCAAAATATACTGCCTTTAATTTTTTTTTTATATATATATATAAAATGGAAAAAGCTAGTACAAAACTACTTAGATGGTTCTAGGCCAGACTAATCTCATGGCATCGGCTTGAAGAAGCGATGAAATTCCTGGTGGTGGAGTATCAAAGGTGTGCAATCCCAGTTCCAAGTGATCAAAATGAGTAGCCATCCAGTCGGCACAGGCATTGGCTTCACGATAAATATGTCTGATGGAGCATCTCCAGGGTCTTGCAAGCAGTTTTTTGATGGCAGCCAATAGTTTGGAGTGAGGCCCTGAAGTAACAGTAAAATGTTCAATCTTGGAAACTGCTGCGGATGAATCAGTCTCAAGTTCTACCTCTTTATAACCTTTATTCCAGCATAATAGGAGGCCATGATAAATGCCCCAAAGTTCAGCTACCATGATAGAAGAAAAGCCAACACGGCAAATGAAGCCTCCCAGCCACTGCCCATCCCGATCACGCACAATTCCTCCAGCAGCCGCTAAGCCTGGGTTCCCTCTAGCACTTCCATCTACATTAACTTTCACAATGGAACCGATAGGTGGCTGCCAGCTGACTAAGATCTCATGCTTTAATCTGTGATAAAAAACAGACAAAACATCAATTGATTCTTTGGCTCGAGTAAAAATTATTTGACTGCAGTTGGAAGGCAAACTAAAATTTGAGTCATGGAGCAAACAGTTTCTCCAATACCAAATATACCAAAGGGTAAACATGAAAGTAACTCCCCAAGGAATCCCTGAAAAATTGATTTTGCTTTGGCAGTTTGCAAAAATCCAATTCTCCAAATCCAATGTGAAGAAATCACCCTGAGACAAATCTGGATTTAAAGTTTGCCATACAGTACGTGCTTTGAAACAATCTCGCAAGGCATGGAGTAAGGATTCTTCACACGAGGAGCAAATGAAACAAGTGGAGTAAGTGAGGATGTGCCGATGAAGAAGATATTGCGCAGTGGGCAAAGAACCATTCAGAATTCTCCACAGAAAATTTTTTATTTTGTTTGGGCAAGGAAAAGACCATAATTTGTACCAAGGTAAAGTATTTGTAGCATCTGATTGCAATTGAATGAGGTAGGCTGATTTGGAAGAAAACCTGCCATCACCCTCCAAGCGCCAAAACCAAGAATCATCCTCGACATCTTCTGTATCAATCCACAAAGAGGCAATCTTAGAGACAACAGATGGCGGTAGAATGTCGTTCAAAGCAGTAAAATTCCATGCACCAAACTCGTCACAATAATCAGCTACTACAAGAGAAGCTTCAAATTCCGAGAGAGGATGCAAAACATATCGGAGCAAAGGACTATCCGCCATCCAATTATCAGTCCAAAAATTTGTCAATTTCCCATTACTGATGCTGACGCCAAGGCCCTTTAGCAATACCTCTCTCCCTTTCAAAATGCTTTTCCATGTATAAGAATCAGTGGTCTTGTGAGGAACTGATAAAAAATCATGCTGCTTTAAGTACTTGTGGCGTATGACATCCACCCAAAGAGAATTTTCTGTAGTCATGATAGTCCAGCCAAGTTTTGCTAAGAAAGCAAGATTTGTCTTACGAATATCACGTAAATTCAAACCCCCCTGCTCTTTCGGAAGACAAACTTTACTCCATGCCACACCATGTAGATTTAAGTTACCTGTATCATTTCCCCAGAGAAATTTCCGCATAAGCTTTTCTAAATCATTAACAACATGCTCTGGTAAGATAGTTGTTTGCATGATATAAGACGGTAAAGCACTCAAAACCGATTGAATTAATATAACCCTGCCAGCCATGGACAAATATTGATTCCCCCAAGACAAAAGCTTGGCTTGAGCCTTGCTAACAATATCAATATAAGTTTGCCTAGTCACTCTCCCATGGATCATTGGTGCCCCCAAATACTTTCCAAAATCAGAAGTTAAAGCAATACCACAATGATTACTCAAATTTAGTGCAGTATGTTGCTCCACATTGGCCGAAACCAACATTTTGGATTTTGCTAAACTGACTTTCTCACCCGAAGCATTACAAAACGTGTTGAGAATTTCTGTCATCACATCAAGTTGTTGAATAAAAGCTTCCCCAAAAAGAACTATATCATCAGCAAAACAAACATGGGAAACTGAAGGACCATTGCTAGTGAACTTAAGAGGCTTCCAACGATCCTCCTGGACTGCTGCATTAATTAAATGCCCAAGTTTCTCAAGGCAAAGAATGAACAGATAAGGGGAGAGCGGATCTCCCTGCCGAATCCCCCTTGTAGGAGAGAAGAAAGGTAAGCGTTCTTTGTTCCAAATAATAGAGAAAGTATTGGAGGAGATTATGTTCATAATAAGTCGAATCCAAGAGAAAGGGAAACCAATCTCCTCGAGAACTTGTTGAAGGAAAGACCAGCGGATTCGATCATATGCTTTCTCAAGATCGATTTTAATAGCAACAATACCATTCTTTCTCTTCATCCTCCTCATTGTATGTAAAGCTTCCTGCACTATAATGATATTGTCAGTAGTATGTCTTCCATGGACAAAACTAGATTGAGACTTGCTGACAAGTCTATCAAGTAAAGGCCGCAAGTGATCTACTAAAAGCTTGGATATGAGTTTCAAAGGCACTGTGCACAAACTGATAGGGCGAAATTGAGAAACCCTTTCTGGACCTTGAATCTTTGGTATAAGCACAATGAGGGTTTGATTTAAGCACGGATCAACCATGCCCTCCTGGAAAGCCTCTCGCACTAAGTTGAGTAAACTAGATCCAACCAGATTCTAAGATTTTTGAAAGAAAATTGCTGGAAATCCATCAATACCAGGACTTTTATTTGGGTTCATATCAAACAATGCAGATTTAACTTCATCTAACGTAATCTCCCGTCCAAGATCTCCTATTTCAGTCGGTGTGAGTTTCCAAGACTGGCAGAGATGTGGTAAACTGAGATTAGAAGAAGAAGGGGAATCCGTATAAAGCTGTAAGTAAAAACTTGAAACTAGGTTCTTCAATTCATCTAAATCATAACACCAAGTATCATCATCCTTCTTCAAAGCAGTGATCTTTTTCTTGGCAGCAGATTTTTTAATTGCTGCATGGAAGAATTTGGAATTGCAATCACCAATTTCAGCCAATCCACACGACTTTTTTGTTTCAACATTGTTTCCTCCTGAAAACAAATTAAGTTATATTCCTCCATCAGGACTATTTCTAAATTTTGTAGGTAATCATTGGGAAATCGGTCCAGCGATTTCTGGACACCATTGAGCCTAGCCAAAACCCGACGTTTCCTTCTGTAAATGTCACCAAAGCAATTTTTACTCCAAGTACGTAAATCCTGAGATAGTTTACTGAGGTTGGCCTGAAAAGAACTAGCCGAAAGGTCCCAACTTTCCTTTACACAATCCATAAACTTTTCATGCGACAACCAAGCGTTTTCGAATCGAAAAGGTTGGCAAGCCACATCAGGAGTATTAGGAGAGAATTTAATACACATCGGATGGTGATCCGAGCTGGTTCTCGGCAAAGTAGTTACTTGAATGTGTTTAAAAGCTTCGAGGAAAAAATCATTGGCTATCGCTCGATCCAATTTAACCCGAGTGTAGTGTTGAATGTCCCTATTGTTTGCCCAAGTGAACTTGGGACATGATGCCTCCAAATCAATTAAATTGCAATGTCGAAGACAATTAAGCATACGTTGACAATTAATCAAGTTGACACCCTTGCAACCCAACTTCTCATCAGCAGATAAAACTTGATTAAAATCTCCCAAGACTAGCCAAGGGAGGGAGTGAAGAGAGCTTGCCACTGAAAGAGAATTCCATAAGCCTTCACGATCATTAGCATCTGGGCTTCCATAAACCTCTGTTAGAAGAAAATCTGATATACCAGGAAAAGAGACAGTAACATTTATCATCTGGTCAGAATAAGCTAGAATTTCAAGACCCACTCTGTCAGAATTCCATAAAATCCAGATCCCTCATGAAAAACCCATAGCTTCCACCCTGAAGAAATTAGAAAAACCAATGCTCCGACAAACAGAATCTGCTTTGTCATCCGAAATCCGAGGCTCAAGAATAATAAGAATGTGTAAATCATGTAATTGAATCAAATCTTTGATATTACGTAAACTCCGTCGAGAGGCAGCCCCTCTAACGTTCCAGCTCACTATATGTATAGACATATAAAAGATAAAAGAAAAAGAAGGGAGATCAACCCTGCAAAGCAGGATCAGTATCCTCAACCAAGATGTCATCAGATAAATCATCACTATGGGAAGAGAGATCTTCCATTACTTCGTCTTTTTCTCTAGCTGCTCCATTAATACCGATACCAAGGTCGTCACTGCCCCTAACAAGCTGGCCACAAGGTTGGGAGTCAGTGAGAATAGTATCAGAATCAAGGGCATGGTGGGTTTGGGAGAGGGAATGCAAAGGAGTATCAACAGATGTTTGATTACGAAGAAGGGTGGTCTCTGTGGTAGCAATTTTTGGAGCATTGGAGGTGGTAATTTTTGAAGGCACGGATGTATGCAAATTTGAAACAGGGTTAGAGCTTTTTTTAGCACTAGTTTTATTAGCAAGAGCCATAGAAGCTTGAAGACCGGTCTTTAAGCGAGCTCTATCATCATCCCTTAACTGCACTGGATTTCGTGTTTGAGCTCTACCATCATCCCTTAACTGCACTAGATTTCTTGTTTGAGTAGTAACAGCCATTGCAGCAACAGAAGATTCACCCAAGACAACCTCATCAGAATCATTTGTAGTGTCCTCATCAGCAAGCACTGCGAAACGGGGAGCCCGAATGATTTTCAGTATTCGGATTTTCAGCAGAGGGTTTTGGAGCAGGAGGCTTGCCAGTATCGCCAGCTTTGGCCGCTTTAAAATTTTTCCTTTGGGGTTTCTTTGCCATCATCCATGGCCCAAACATGGAGTGCTTATGCTCTCGGGTATTAACTTGGATGAGATTGGTATTCGGGTGGCCATCAGAAGTGGAAGCTTTTTCTGGTGCTTGTATGGAAGGGCAAGAACCAGCATCATGGCCAAATTTACCACACTGGAAACATAGCATGCCAAGGCTTTCCTACTCAACCTTCTGCCAATTTCCACCAATAAAAATTTTTGGAACAAGAGGTTTAGATAAATCAACCTCGATACACATCCTTGCAAATTTACCACGGGAAGATGAAACAGTATTAGTGTCAATACGAATAAACTTCCCAATAGGCTCAGCAATCCTTTTCAAGATCCAATCATCATAGAATTCCATAGGCTTGAGTGGGAGGCGAATCCAAGCTGCCACTTTGTCAATTGTAGCTTCATCAGAGCGGAAATAAGGTGTCTATTGTCTAACAGAAAGATAGTGATCTGCAATCACCCAAGGGCCCCAAGTAAACACAAAGTCATAGTCCTTCTGATAAAGGAATCGCACACAATAAAATCCATGATCCAAATCAATGACCTGGAAAGAAGCTTTGTTTTTTATCGACCAAATTTGTTGCAACCGGCTGCACAAATATGTATAACCAATATTCCGACCTAGGAGCTTGATGATCACAGCAGTTTTCCATAGGGATCAGATACGTTTTTTTTTCTTCTTTAGTAAGAAGGATACTAGGTCCTCCTTTTCTGGGAAAAAATTCATCATCCTCGGAATCATACTCATCCTCTTGGGGAATTTCCCCGTCTTCCATTGAGTCATCAGCAGCCTGATAATCCCTATTGAGTAGTTTGTCCTTGTATGAAGTCTTGGTTCCAAGAACAGAATCAGGAACAAAGGATTCAGATTCAATATCAACAGCAAGCGAATCCGATTCTTCCATAGTCGACTGAACACGTTTCACTCCACTCTTGTCCGGGGGGATTGAAGGGGGGGGGGGGAGGGGATTCCTCCGATGGAGACGGCTCCATCGACGATACTGCCTTTAACTTCATTCCATACTAAGTATAATATATCTTTTTTGAAGAAACACTCCATACTATAATATTGCTTTATAAAACTGCCATATATATCTAGGCCTTGCCGACGCCAAGGATATGGGAAAACAACCTCGACGTAAGACCTGGAATTAATGGAGTGTTTTGTTCAATTTATTATGTGGATTTTTTGACAATAAATTCTTGCTCTGTATATCTTTAATTACTCATTAATAACGAATCTCCTTAATTAGGATACCAAAGTTAAAGTAATATCACAGTTGTCCTAATGGTATGACAGCTAAAGTTACATAAAGGGTCTTCAGCCGTTAAAGTTTTACACATAACTTTTTATTATAGTGGACCTAAACGAAATTAAAGAGGGAAAAAGGAAGCAAAAGCTTTTAATTCTTCTATAAATATGAAATGGTTAAAAGGGAAACCTAGGGAGAGATAGAAAGAAGAAAAAGAAGGCAAAGAACAGAAAAAAAATGGGTAGGTATAGAGTGCAGCTGAAAAAAATTGAGAACAAAACCTATAGCATATAACTTTTGCCAAAAGGAAAAGTGGGCTTGTCAAGAAAGCTCATGAACTTTCGACTCTTTGTGATATAATGGTTGCTCTCATTATATTCTCCACCTGGAAAACTCTTTCTTTTTTATGGAAAAAAAAGGTTTTATTTCCTTTGCAAATCCTATTGCTTGTTTTAATATATTTCTCTAATTTTATTTTAGTGCTAAGTAATCTGATTTTTGGGTTCTATATATGTAGGATTGAAGAAACTATTGTTCGTTACCTTGACCTCCCTGAGCGTCAACGTGGATGGTACTCTTTCTAAATCCTGTGTTGAAATTGAAAGTTGGTTATGTTATTATACTATGGTCAACATAATCAGAAATTGTGGAGAATGGCTTTTTTTGTTGTTGTTTGGTCCTTTTGGCTTCACCGTTGATTAATTAGTTTAGCTAATCTTTATGATTGCTTTTTTCTATATGATTTTTGTGGCAGATTTGTCAATGCTGCTTGTGTTTGAACTGTCCTCTATTTCCTTGCACTTTATTGTGCTGCTTTCATCAATGAAGTATTGACTTTGCCTTTCTGTTGCGCCAAAAATCTCTTTCTAGAGTTTTCGCGGAGAATTCTTTATGACAGCATAAGGGTGTGCCAGTCAATTTGCTGAAATTGACAAAGAGGTTGTAAAAACTGGATCTGGTGCGCGGAGCAGCAGATTAAAAGATTAGAGCAATTGTGGGGACTGGATCAAAGTCACACCGGAGCATCTAAATCATTGGATTCACAAACAATTGTTCTTCATAACTGGGCCTTCCTCTAACTGGATCAGATCTGGGAGATCTGCTTTGATTGCAATTGAAATTGAAAAGAAATAACAATTTGATTTGTTATTTCTGAAAGAGAAACACGAATACAGTGTTTTTATGTCCGGAGACAAGATTGAAACAAGAGAAAAACACTAAAAGAGTGTTTGATTGTCCTGAGACAAGATCTAAACAAGAAAAATATGAAGAACGAGTAAGAACTCGTTATGAACAAGAGGAAAGTGGCGCAGAGCCAGAGAGAAAATAAGCACGGAGCTTGTTTTTTGCGCAGAGCAAGTTTTGAGCTTCAGGAGCTGAATTTGAGATGAGTGATATCATGCCTAAAACCTGAGAAGTGGCCTCCCTTTATATAGGGGGCGGTTTGGGCTTTGGCATTAATGGGCTTGCCTTGCTGAGAAAGGCAAAATCCTCCTCCTATGCAGTTGACAGCATCTAGGAAGGTGCAGTGAAGCTTCTTTCTTCTTCTGATTGCCTCCAACTAATGGGGAGAGGGAAAAATAGGTGTCAGGGCGCCACATTGCTTTGATGTGAGATGGAAGTCTGCCTCCTAGGTGGTTGATGACAATCCTTCCTTCTGCCTTTCACATTGCAGCAGGCTTTCGTTGCTTCTTTTGTGCTGAATTTAACTAATTTGACTAAGTAGTGGCCACTTGACATCATGATTTGACTTTGATCATCAATGCCACGAAATTACTTATACTTAGTCATATTTTGATCTTCAAATTATGAAAATAATAATTAATTAAGAAAATGGTTTAAACCGGGGTGAGAAAGCCATATGTCCTTAACTGAAAAGAATGCAAAAGTTGCAAACGATCTCGGAATTAACCAAAATTTCACCAGTAGGCTTATATTATCTCCATAAGACTATGGAAAAAATTTCAAGTGAATTCGAGCTCTCCTTCATGGTGAACTTGGTTTCACTCCCCAAAATGTCCTTAACTGAAATCCGGGCATAAGTTTTTACTCCGATGTCAGAATAAGGTGAAATTTTACCAAGATGATCTACATAGCTCAAGGATCATCATGGTATGCTCCTTGGAAGAAATCGCAGCTCTAGCCTCTTCAATTGATCAATTTTACTATTTTGTCCTTAATTGAACAAAATACAAGTTGTAATTTCGCCTCCCGGGGAGGGGAACAAGGCTAGGCGATTTCTCCACTGTGGTAAGTCGATTATATGGAGGAGGTGTGAGGTTGAAAATCTCATGCCTCTCTCACGTGCATAGATGTTTCTCTTGCTGACAAACTTTAGCTCCCTGCCTCCTTCCTGCAGGAAAAGAAAAATATCTCTCTGCAGGGCAGAAGGCGGCCTCTCCTCTGACTGGGAGACGACTTGGGCCTTGCTATGTATGTCATGAGGTATTTTTCATCTCATGGGCAGATGACAAGCAATTTTTCCTTTTTTACTTGTTTGCCTCCCTAGCAGGCAGCAAAATCAAAGGAAACTGCTTCCGATTGACTTTCTTTGCCACTCTCCTATTTTTGGGCGGCATATATGGAAATAATAATAATAATTTCAAAATTATTATTATTTATTAATAATTTCGGCCTTAATTAATTAATTACAAGAATTTCCTAATTCAATTAGAATATGGGTGGTGCAGAAACTAAGTTTCTTCAGGATTTGTAATCAAATCTTAACCACTCATCTTGTTGTAAATCATGTGAAGACCAATTTACCCTCAATTGTAAATTGAGGTATAAACATTTCAAAATAAAATTTCTTCAAAAAGGATTTAAGAAATTCAAGATTTTGGCACCAAATTAAGAATTTGAATTGATTAGTTCTATCAAATACATTTTCTTCAATAAGAACACGTGTTTTAGGAATCACGATTAAGATAAACGTGTGATTCAAAAACGTGTGTTTCACGATTAAGATAAATGTTTTCAATCTATCTTATTTTATGTTATAATTTCAATCGATCTTATAATGTTTGGTATTAATGCTCTTACTTCAACGTGTTACACGATTAAGATAAATGTATTCGATCAAAAAACATGTGTTTCATAATTAATCTATCTTGTGTTTTACTACAAGGTTGATCAGTCTAATTAATAATGATGATATATTTATGCTCTTGCTTCAACGTGTTCCATGATTAAGATAAACGAGCACGTTTGTTTCATCTTATAATGCTGACACTCTTGCTTTTTCATTTTGGTAATGAACCGCACCCAATTCCCCAAAGTGTGCAAAATCAATAGGAAGATAACCAAACTATTTAATTTTGAATACAAATTTGATTATTTTCTATGATTGTATGCATTTGACAAATTAATGATATATATGTTTCAGTCCATCCGGCGGATGATCACTCAGACGAAGCAAGAATTAGATGAAGCTGGTATTGCCAATCACCCCAGCAGTTCTAGGTTTGCCTTCTCTCATTAGATTGGTTAATGATAATGGCTGGCGACCACTGATTATGTTTTATTAACCATTCTTCTTTTGCTTTTCTAACAGCAAAGAGGAAAATGATGCTAAATTGCAGGTACGTGAAAAGTAGTAGTAGAAATATTTCAGGCTCAGATAAAGTATAATTTTCAAATGACTTAATACCCTTTTCGCCCCCTGAACTTGTAGCGTTTGGATGTTTTGTCCCTTAAATTTCAATTTTGTACATTTTGCCCCCTAAACTCTCAATTTTGGACATTTTACCCCTTCTCAAACGATTAGACTAATGGCTTCGTCATGTCGTTGATGTGGCATTGCTATGTCGGACCAAATTGATGATGTGGGATTGCCACTTCGGATTTTTGTGCCACATGGCATTGCTACGTCAGCGACATGACGGTGCCGTTAGCTTAATCGCTTGAAAGGGGACAAAACGTCCAAAATTGAGAGTTCAAGGGGTAAAATGTCCAAAATTAAAGTTCAGGGGGCAAAATGTCCAAATGCTATAAGTTTAAGGGGGAAAATGGTAATTTTTCCATTTTGAAATGATAAGAGGAAAAATTTTATAATCTTTGTATATATGCAGGAAGTTCGGAAAGAAATACTCACACAAAGTACTACCCAATTAGAAAATGTGGAGAAGCAACTAGCGTATGGACCATAACTCGACTAGTATCAAATACTCCCTCTTTCCCATTATATAAGTCCCTTTTAATTATATCATCAAGATTAAAAAAATTAGTTATGACACAAAATTTTATATACTTCTATTTTTACCCTTATTTTTTTTCCCCACTAATTCTCTCTCCTCCTGCTCATCCTCTTAATTACCAAGGATAGTTTTGGAAATAGCTAAAAAATATGCATTGGAATTGATAAAGGGACTTATAAATTGGGACAAAAAAAGCTTCTAGAAGGGGACTTATATTATGGGACAGAGGGAATAATATTTTCAGAAAATTTTTATCATAGTTATAATCAAAGCATTATGATTAAGAAGGATTTTATTGAAATGAAGGGTTTTCTTGGGAAATCCAACTTATGGCAAATCAATGAGCGAAATTTGCTACCATGAGATGATACTGAAAGACACCTTGAAAGATATCCAATTTCGCAAGGCATATATATATATATTATCTTGACAAATTATATAATACACCGTCAGTGGAGTTTAGCATACTACATAAGCGGATCCTAAAGGGTGACATGTGTCATTTAGGGACTAGATTGAAATATTTAAAACTTAATTAATTAAAAAAATGGACATGTGTCAACTCCACAACCCGTTTGTGGAGTCCAAAATTTACACCGCAGGTGTATCAAATAATTACCCATATATCTTATTTTATCTTACTATATTATATAAAATTACGAACTCAAAAATTCTAATTGGGAAATTTCATAAATACCCTTAGTATTATAGTATACTGATTTTTGAAGAAGTATTCTTTTTAGTCATTTAACTTTTTTATTATTTTTTTGAGATGATTCAACTTTTTTATTAATATTATTATGGAAAGATATTGTAAATATAACATTTAAATTTATTAAATTATGAAAAGATATTAATAATCTACTATAAATGTAATAAATAATTTACTTCTAATAATTATTTTTTGATTATATTATATTTAATTATAATATTATAATTTATAATCATGAAACTTTTTATTTAAATTATGTAAAGATATTGTAAATACAAAACATAATTATAATAATTTACTCCCCATAATTATTTGAAATACTTTTTATTTATAATTTATATTTATTTAATTTAAATAAATCATGGACATTAAGGAAAAAAATTGGTCTTATGCCGAGATTGTTAAGATAAAAGTTTCCTATGCGAAGGAAAAAAATTGCTGGTTTATATATTTTTTTTGAGTATTGTGGTAATCTCAATTTTTTTTTTTTAACAGTTTTTAGCACTGGCTCAGTTTTGCATGATTTTTGACGTAAATACTCCTTGAAATATCTATATTTATCGAATAAATCCCAGTCACGTTCGATTTAAGTATTTGTTTTTACAAGGCATCTGAATCTTGTTTCAATTTAATTAAAAATTAATTCGGAAAAAAATGGAAAAACGATATTAGAAGCGTGAAAAGCCCGTCAATCTTTTTGGCGTTGAATTGTATATTTTTTCTGAGTATTGTGACAAAAAATTGAGAAAAAACTTTTCGGATCAGTTTTTAGCCGAAATCGTGTAGTAACCATCATGGTTTTTGGCTAAAAACACGTTCCCGAGCCCCGACTCAATTTTGCATGACTTTTGGCGCAAAGACTCCTTGAAATATCTATATTCATCAAACCAAATGTCAGCCACATTGGATATAAGGTTTTGTTTTTACAAGCATCTGAATCTTGTTTCAATTTAATTAGAAATTAATTCGGAAAAAAATTGGAAAAATGATATTAAAAGCGTGAAAAGACCATCAATCTTTTTGGTGTTGAATTATATATTTTTTTTTAGTATTGTGGCAAAAAATTCATGAAAAAAAAATTTCGAGTCAGTTTTTAGCTGAAAATCATGTACTAACCATCATAGTTTTTGGGCTAAAAACGCGTTTCGGGGGCCCCAACTCAGTTTTGCATTATTTTTTGGCAGAAAGACTCCTTGAAATATCTATATTCATCTAACCAATCTCAGGCTCTCAGCCACATTAGATTTAAGGATTTGTTTTTACGAGCATATGGATATTGTTTCGATTTAATTAGAAATAGATTCGGAAAAAAATAGAAAAATGATATTTAAAGCGAGAAAATATTTCAATTTTTTTTTTGCGTTGAATTGTGTATTTTTTGCCGAAAATACTTTTTGTTTTTGTTTTTGCATGATTTATGACGTAAATACTCCTTGAAATATCTATATTCATCGAACAAAATCCCAGCCAAGTTCGATTTAAGTATTTGTTTTTACGAGCATCTAAATATTGTTTCAATTTAATTAAAAATTAATTCGGAAAAAAATGGAAAAATGATATTAGAAGCATGGAAAGCCCGTCAATCGTTTTGGCGTTGAATTATATAGCTTTTTTGAGTATTGTGGCAAAAAATTGAGAATAAACTTTTCGGATCAGTTTTTAGCCGAAATCGTGTACTAACCATCACGGTTTTTGCTAAAAACGCATTCCCGAACCCCGACTCAATTTTGCATGATTTTTTGCGCAAAGACTCCTTGAAATATCTATATTCATCAAACCCAATGTTAGCCACATTGGATATAAGGATTTGTTTTTACGAGCATCTGAATCTTGTTTCGATTTAATTAGAAATTAATTCAGAAAAAAATTGGAAAAATGATATTAAAAGCGTGAAAAGACCATCAATCTTTTTGGTGTTGAATTATATATTTTTCTGAGTATTGTGGCAAAAAATTCAGAAAAAAAAAATTCGTTTCGGGGGCCCCGGCTCAGTTTTGCATGATTTTTGACAGAAAGACTCCTTGAAATATCTATATTCATCTAACCAATCTTAGGCTCTTAGCCACATTAGATTTAAGGATTTGTTTTTACGAGTATCTGAATATTGTTTCGATTTAATTAGAAATAGATTCGGAAAAAAAATAGAAAAATGATATTTAAAGCGAGAAAAAATATTTCAATTTTTTTTTGCGTTGAATTGTGTATTTTTTCTGACTATTGTGGCCAACAAATTGAGGAAAAATTTTTCGGGTCAGTTTTTGCAAAACTTTCGCTGGAATCCTGTACTAACCATCACGGTTTTTTGCTAAAACCACGTTCTGGGACCCCGACTCAATTTTTCATGATTTTGGTGTAAAGACTTCTTGAAATATCTAGATTCATCGAACCAAATCCCAGCCAAATTTGATTTAACGATTTATTTTTACGAGCATCTGAATCTTGTTTCGTTTTAATTAAAAATTAATTCGGAAAAAAAAATGGAAAAACGATATTAGAAGTGTGAAAAATCCTTCAATTTTTTTGGCGTTAAATTATATATTTTTTATAACTATTGTCGCGAAAAATTGAGAAAAAAAATTTTAGTCTCAATTTTTAGCCGAAATCGTGTACGTTTGGCTAAAAAGGCATTTTGGGGCCTTGACTCAGTTTTGCCTGGTTTTTGCATGGTTTTAATGTATTTTTGTTGAATTATATATTTTTTCTGAGTATTGTGGGAAAGAATTGAGGAAAATTTTTTTAGGATTAGTTTTTGCAAAATTTTAGCCGAAATCGTTTACTCATCACGATTTATGGCTAAAAACGCGTTCTAGGGCTCTAGCTCAGTTTTGAATAATTTTTAGCGTAAAGACTCCTTGATATATTCATCGAACCAAATCACAGCCACATTCGTTTTAACAATTTGTTTTTACGAGCATCTTAATGTTGTTTCGATTTAATTAGAAATTAATTCTAAAAAAAAAAGGAAAAACCCTTCAATCCTTTTGGTGTTAAATTATTTTTTTTTTGGTATTGAGGCAAAGAATTGAGGAAAAAAAATTTTTCAATCAGTTTTTGCAAAATTTTATCCGAAATCGTATACTCATCGCGGCTTATGGCTAAAAACACGTTCCGGGGCCCCGGTTCAGTTTTGCAAGATTTTCTGCGTAAAGGCTCCTTGAAATATCTATATTCATGGAACCAAATCTCAGTCATATTGAATATATGGATTTGTTTTTTCGAGCATCTCAATCTTGTTTCGACTTAATTAGAAATTAATTCGGAAAAAAATGGAAAAACGATATTAGAAGCGTGAAAAGCCCGTCAATGTTTTTGACGTTGAATTATATATTTTTTCTGAGTATTGTGGCAAAAATTTGAGAAAAAACTTTTCGGTTCCGTTTTTAGTCGAAATCGTGTACTAACCATCATGGTTTTTGGCTAAAAACGCGTTCCGGAGTTCCGGCTCAATTTTTCATGATTTTTGACGCAAAGACTCCTTGAAATATCTATTTTCATCGAACCAAATCTCAGTCATATTGGATATAAGGATTTGTTTTTTCGAGCATCTCTATTTTATTTCGATTTAATTAGAAATTAATTCGGAAAAAAAAGGAAAAACGATATTAGAAGCGTGAAAATCCCATCAATCTTTTTGGTGTTGAATTATATATTTTTTCTGAGTATTGTGGCAAAAAATTGAGATAAAAATTTTTGGGTCGGTTTTTAGCCAAAATCGTGTACTAACCATCACGGTTTTTGGCTAAAAACGCGTTTCGGAGCCCCGGCTCAATTTTGCATGATTTTTGGCGCAAAGACTCTTTGATTTATCTATATTCATCGAACCAAATGTCAGCCACATTGAATATGAGGATTTGTTTTTACGAGCATCTGAATCTTATTTCGATTTAATTAGAAATTTATTCGGAAAAAAATGAAAAAACAATATAAGAAGCGTGAAAAGCCCGTTAATCTTTTTCGAGTTGAATTATATATTTTTTCTGAGTATTGTGGCAAAAAATTGAGAGAAGCTTTCGGGTCAGTTTTCAGTCGAAATCGTGTACTAACATCACGGATTTTGACTAAAAACGCCTTCTGGGGTCACGGCTCTGTTTTGCATGGTTTTTGGTGCTGAGACTCCTTGAAATTTCTTTATTAGTCTAATCAAATCTAGGCCACATTGGATTTAAGGATTTGTTTTTATGTGCATCAGAATCTTGTTTCGATTTAATTAGAAATTTTTAAGAAAAAAATATGAAAAACGATATTAAAAGTGTGAAAAGTCTTCCAATCGTTTTGGCGTTGAATTATATATATTTTTATGAGTGTTTTTGCCAAAAATTGAGGAAAAATCTTTTTGGTCATTTTTACCATCATGGTTTTTGGCTAAAAACGCGTTCCGGGTCTTGGCTCAATTTTGCATGATTTTTAGCGCAGATATTATCTAATCAAATCTCAGGTATATTGGTTTTAAGGATTTATTTTAACAAGTACTTAAATCTTGTTTCGATTTAATTAGAAATTAATTCAAAAAATATGAAACAAAAATTTGATTAATTTATTCTCAATAATTAGTAAAAATTTAGAAAAATTTAATCTTTTCAAAATTAACATTGACATTATATTGCATAATATGTAACTTAAAATATGTTTCAATCAAAACTCTAACCCCACGTGTGGAACACGTGGCAAATTACTAGT
>AWUE01020776.1:0-47066 GCA_001974825.2 Corchorus olitorius | reverse complement strand
TATATATATATAAATTCATCTTGACCGATGAATTCTCAAGATGAATTCTTTACCTGTAATCTGCTTCTGATTTTACAGCGATTTTTATTGCAAGCAGAGTGTAGTAATCAACATACCTCGCAAGAACTCGGAGCTACTTTAGCACCTCATCTCATCCCTGAGGTATTGGAATCCGAATACTGTAATTAATTAGTAACTAATTTTAACCATATAATTGTTGAAAAATATGTCGAATTTGGCTCCAATCCTCCTTATAAATTTTTAATACAGTGATGATTAGAAGCGTATCAAAAAGTAATTAAGGGAGTACACCGAAATGTGTATATTGCTATCTCTCTCGCTATACTTTGCAATTTCAATGATATTTGTTTAAATAAAATGATTCAATAGTCTTTAAATTAAGTATAGCTGTACTAATTAATTAACCATACTCTGCTTTGCTGTGATAACATTTAGAATCCAATTCTCGCACAAAAGGGAGTTGGCGCCGATGAGAGTTCCAGTTCACGAAGCTCGAACTACAACTTCTTCAGAAGGCAATTGGAAACGGAGGGGGCGCCCCATGGGACGCCTCCGTGTCTAGATCAATTTTTTTTAAATAATATACTAAAAAATTATTATTTTAAATTATTTTAAAAAAATATTGATTTAGGCGTGGAGGCGTCCCTAGGGGGCGCCCCACCACGGTGGGAGGCGCTGTCACGCCCCGAACCCAAGGCTTGAAACATAACAACGCCACTTACTCATGAGGAGAACCCCGAGAGCATGTAAGGCTAGCTATCAGTCCAACATAATATAATAGGTCCAAAAATAAACTAAGTCTCATATCCAAACAATAACAAAATCTTCAAATATCATCTAAACAGCATTATTGAAATTCAACTAAGCTCCAAAAGTCCAAGTCTATTGCGGAAGCTATAACGTCTAACGATCACTCTCCCCAATGCAATCCCCAATGCTTACTCATCATCACCTAAAAATCATATAAACCACATAGTGAGCTAAAGAGCCCAGTAAGTAACAAGATCTAACTAGGTGGATCAAGTACAATAAAACCAGACATACTATAATAGCAAATCATAGTTTTCATATGAACATATTTGATAAACCAAAACCGATTTTCACTTCAAAACAATTTTCATTCCCAAAAAACATTTAGTTCTTTTCAGACTGCACCACAATCACAATCATTCGTTAACGGTATGGATCTCGAGTCTAGCCAACAGTTAACCCCCTGAGGAAGGGGTCCACTCTTACCAACAGTTTAACCCACTGAGGCACGGGTCCACTCTTACCAATCAGTTTAACCCCCTAAGGCACAGGTCCACTCTTACCAATCAGTTTAACCCCCTGAGGCACGGGTCCACTATGCACAGCCTTCCAAGGACATTAAAACACATTTTCACATTCCCAAATCACTTTCAAAACAATTTCAATTCCAAAACATTTACGTTTGCATACTTGATCCGATTTAAAGAAAACAACGATACTCTTTTAAAACAACAAAACACTTCCAATCATTTATGGGAAAACAATTCATAAAACAATTTATAACTCATATAATTATAATACATATAATCTTAGAAAACACTAGAAAGGTCCGGTCACTTACCTAATCAGCACACACAATCACAGCACAACTATCGCAATGAACCACAATCAAGAGCCTAACAAAATTAATCATACATTAGAAACCAACACATTAGAAAATGCATAAGATGCATGACCAATCTAACCTCCCATAATCCTAAACACCTTTGGGGAATCGTTAAAATCCTTTTGAAAACCTTTGCAAAAATCCAATTTCCATAATATCCACAATTTTCATAAATCATAATAACATTAGGTAAATACACTTTAATATTTTCAAAGAGTGAAACACCAATTTTAATGGATCATAAATAAGATAATATAGTATTAGAATTTCTGTAAAAATTTCGGAATTTAAATCTTTAGAAATATGTCACAATCTCCTCATACATTTTCATAAGAAAATAAATCATAGAAAATATTTTGTAATTTGGAAAATTATGGGAAAATACAGAAAAATCATTAGTATTTCAATAAACAATTTTCCCAAAAATCACTATCATATCACCTAGGGGTGGACTACACTCTCTCTAGCAAAATTTGCTCGAGAGTGGGCTTTGCAGAAACATTGTTCATCTTCTCCTACAAACAATTTCAGAAATTCCAGATTTGTCCCATCCGCCAAGCAACTTTGGGACTTCGATTCTCTCTCTACACAACACCTATGAAGGTATGGTTGGAAGCTATGAATAGATCACACTTCCTACTACACGTTCATCACAAGTTTGGCCTCTAAAGGCCTCCGGTTTACCGGATTCCGGCAAAAAAAGAGGGGTTGTTGATCACAGTTTAGATCTAGGGTTTATCAACTTAAAAACATCATAACTTTCAATCTACTTAACGAAATTGAGTGATTCCAAATCCTATGGACTCCTCATGGCCAGAGGAATCTTTTGGTGCCAACTTGGTGGTCGGTGGCTCGCCGATCGGCTGCCGGTGACCGGAAATCTACATCTAATCTATCGAAAACCCAAGAGAGATGAAAACAATGGAAAATAGCCTTCAAAAGATCTCAACACGTCTTCCCATTGAAATAAATGTTCTAACCCTAACTAATGAGATAAATATTAATTGGGATTGCTAAATACCGCCCTCTTTTCACTAGATACCGCCCCCTCTTTTGACACTTTTGCCCTTTGCTTCATTTTCCTCTAAAACCTTCAAACTAAAAATCTCAAATTTTAAAGCCAATCACCAATAATAATTATCATAAATCCTATATTGACCCTAACTAATATTAATTATCATAAAAAATCATAATTTTAAATTTTTTTAAAAAAAAATTGATCTAGGCGCGGAGGTAAAAAAAATGAGACATGTGTCAAATCTTCTTGATATTACCATATAAAGATAAATTTAGATGGTTAACTTTATAGAGTAATTCTTTAAAAAAAACACTTTATATGGTAATATCATGAGGATTTGACACATGTCTCATTTTTCTTAATTAATTTTGTATTTAAAATTCAAAACTATTCCTTGGAGGATACATGTCAACCCTTTAACTCCACATGTGTATTCTATTAACTTCACTGAGTGTGTTGTATAAAATTTTCATATATAAACCATGAATTCTCAAAAACTTGATTACTTCATTTCTTTCCCCTACTGATCTCTGCTTCGATATCGCTGTTTTCTTTCTTGCTCACCTTTAACCCATCAGTCTTCTTTCCTCCTCTTTGTTGGTCACCTTTCTGGTTTCTTTTAGTTTCTTACTTGCTTCAACCCATCTGGTTTTCTAACTCGGCTCCTTCATATTGTGTTTCTTTTGCCATCAAAATCGATTTTCCTTGTTTCCTTATTGTTTCTTTAATCTTTTTTTCACCAATCACCATGAACAACAAATCGTTCTTTGAAATTTTGGCACCTCCCTATCGTCGCACACCCTTATTCTTCTATGTCTCTGGCGCTCAGGAAGAGAACTGACTGTATACTGAGTACCAGATATAGATATATAGTTAAAATCCTCAAAATAGCAAAATAAACTCTTTATTCTAATACTTAAGTTTCCAGACCCTGTTCCAAATAAAACCCAGATGCATAAAGAAACCCATCCGCTAAGCCATAGAAGCACCAAAAGCAAAAGCAGCAAGGTCCTATCAATACAAAAACATTAAAAAAAATTAGATTTTTAATATATATGAGACTTTCTTTTAAGAAAATGGAAAGAAAACCATTAAAAAATTATTTTCTCACCATCTTCTCCTTTAACTCCTAAGCAATTGCAGCTGAAGCGCTCTTGCCCTCAAATTTCCCAAGCGCAGATTTCAAGACCTGAATGAAGCTAAAATTTCAGTATATAATAATGCTAAAAAAAATAAGGAGTGAAAACTAAAAAGCACAAAACCTTAAGGTCATGATGTCCCTCTTTTGCACCGCGTTTACCAGCGAGTTTTGCATTTGACTTCTTGAAAGGGGTCAGAGCAGCCATCTTGGCATATTCCACCTTTTTCGAGTACCCAAAATATTGTGATCTTTCACCTTCTTAGAGTAAGCCAGCTGCAGAGATTTGAGATTGGTTAAAAGTTAAAACTCAAAAGCATTTCAAATTCCTTTATAAAGAACAATTAAAGGAAAGAGCATTTTATCTTCTTTGAGTTCTTTCTGTTTTCCATTCTCACTTCTCTCACTTCTCACTGTTTTAAGCGATCAAATGCTTTTGCTATGTTTTTTGTGGGTTTTTGCTCTAAAGACTGTCAGCTTTAATATATATATAGAGAGAGAAGATATGAACTTGTTAGCTTGTGATAACTTAACCTATATATATCCTAAGGGCATAAATGTCACTTTACGCTCTTAAGTTTATACGGAGTGTCACTTTGCATCTAATTTTTTTATTTTGATCAAAACGCACCGTAAAGTTTTATTTTTGTGCCACTTTGCACCCTTCGTCATGGTAGGACAAACAACTCCATCACGGCGTCCGATGTGGCATGCCACGTGTACAAAAAATGACACGTGGCACGCCACGTTTTAAAAATGCCACGTGTCATTTTTTGTCCATGTGGCATGCTACGTCGGACGTCGCGACGGATCTGTTTGTCCTACTGGACGGAGGGTGCAAAGTGGCACAAAAATAATACTTTAAGGTGCATTTTGATCAAAATAAAAAAAAATTAGATGCAAAGTGACAGTCCGTATAAATTTAAGGGTGCAAAGTGGCATTTATGCCATTATAAGTACTGGTTTTTATCAAGCTTCTTAAGACATTATTTTATCTAATTTTATTTTAGTTTGACCAAGATGTGATATTTAAATGACTGCGGCATATTAATTTAAATGTTGTTACTCATCCTGATCTCAAAAAAAAAAATGTTGTTACTCATCCATTTTCTACTCAATTATTATTACTATATAGATGTATATATTTAAAAAAAAAATTAGGCTTATGTTACAAGAATATTACTGTGACCGAGTCGAGCCGAGTCAAATAGTTAGCTACTCGAGTTTGAATTCGATACTCGACTCGAGCTCAACCGAGTTTTAATTGTGGAGCACGAGCTCGGTTCGATACGAGTATCGAGCTACTTGAGATTGGCTCGATAAGTTTGATGCGTTAGTAAAAGCCTTGAATAAGCTCAGCATTAGCTCAACTCGAGCTCAAGCTCGAAGGGTATATGTAGGTAATTTTCTAATTAAATATAAAATATAATGTATATATGTGTACCAAGTAGCTCAACAAGTACCGAATCAAGCATCCTTGAGCTCGAGTTCGACTCGACAATAACCGAGCCGAATCCAAATTTTCTTCGAATCGAGCTCAAGCAAATTGCAAGTAGTCATGTATCACTTACACTTTTAATCATGATTACTCCAATATTAAAAAAAAAACTTTTTTAACCACATGTATAATCCTTAACCTTAAATTATTTTGGCTCAAGACTATCCTTTTCGGGAAGAATACATGAAATGTTCAAGTTCCCCAACAAATACATTTAAGTGAAAGTTTTGCATCACCTAACGTGAGACAAGCAAAATGAATCAAATATTGGACCGAATTGATCGGTTCAATTGATTGAACTGGTAATCGGCGGCCAGTCCGCTCCGAAAGGTGACTTTAAAGTTTAACTCCTGGTTAATGGCCCGACGTTGATCCGGTTGGATCGGCATTTCAACCTGGAATCGGATTTTTTTTTGGGGGGGGGGGGGGAATTTGGGGAAAATGTTATGAATATAGTGGGAATCCTTGATGAAATAAAAATTAGACTTAAATTGACTTACGAACGGGAAGTCTCTCGGTTTTCTCATTTTTTACGAACAGATGACAGTACATAAAATAAATTAGGCAACTTATGTAGATCATAGAACAACCTTTTGATAGACGCTTGAATCACCTTGATCAGATATCCAAAGCGAAAATTATATAATGTTAAATAGACCACTCAGTCAAACCATTTATAAATATTTATATTATGTTATATTATAATTTAAAATGCTAGAAAGTCAAAAATTCCCTTGAAAATTTGTGAGAATAATAAAACAACCAAGATTGAAATGACCAAAAAGCCATAGTCAATATTAACCAAATTAATAAGGCAACATCTTTAGACCCTTTTTCTTGTAATTTCACTTCTACATCTTATTGTTCTTTATAATGAATTAGTAACTAATTAGTGTTTATTTCCAAAAATATCAAAGTTGCTTTACAAGCACCAGACGAAGAAAATTTTTTAAGGCCTCATGCCGATCGATCCCAGCAAACAAATGTGTCTAAATTAACAAAAAGAAATGCTACAAACCAAAGGCCGATTTAAAGCAACATCGACTCTGGATTTTCAATGTATCCTTTGAATGCCTTGAGCCATTCAGCACCAATTGCACCTATAAAAACAGAAAGTGAAAATTACATCTATATATTTGTCTTCAATTAATTAATGAGTTAACAGGACTTTAATAGAACTACATACCATCAATAACATGATGATCACGGCTTAGAGTTACAGACATGAATGAAGCAAACTTGAACTGTTCAGGACCCGAGCCAAGGACAACCCTCTTCTCAGCTGTTCATGGTCAAGTCCAGCGATTAGAAAGAAGCAGTAATTGATATAAGTTGATGAAAGGCAAAACTAAGGACAAATCTTACCAACCCAACAACAAGAATGAGGAGGATTAATGATGGCACAAATACCAAATGGCGCACCTAAGTTTGAAACAGTATATGTGCCTCCCTGCAAGCATAAAAACCCCGTATAAGATTACATTATCATCATACCACCTGTTAATCCAATATTTCTAATATATAATCCGCTGGTTTTAAGCTATCCTCTTCAGCCTTCGGGCCTAATGCTTGATCTCGATAGCAACTGATGACAAGGATTTCTTTTTTGCATCCTGCAATATGTAAACTACAATTAAGACTTAAACTTTTTTTTTAATAGAGAAACGACCATAAGTTGTTGATATAAGTGCTAACTCTGACAATGGGGACATAAAGCTCATTGTCTATTTGCACTGTTACATTTATATTCACATTTTTATATCTGGATTGGCAGTAAAAGACATGTTATGCGTATATCACTATAAGCATATTATTGTACTTATTATAATTCTTCTTATGGCTTGTGCCTGTGTTCAATTTTATTTTTTATGGTTTAATGGATATTTTGATCCTTGAACTTGTAAGAAATGAATAAATTAGCCATTCAACTTCTAAAATTGCTAATTGCAAAAAATAGACAATATAGCCATTTTTGGACGGAAAGTAGTACGGTACCAATTTCCATAAAAAAAAATGAGTAATTTGTCTATTTTAACAAATTCAAGTATGCAATTGACAATTTTAAAAGTTGATTGGTTAATTTGTCCAATTTTTATAAGTTCATGGGCAAATTGTCCAATAAGCCTTTTTATTATCATGATGACTACAATGTGTTTTTTAAACTCTCATTTACAAGTCATTGCTATATGGCTCTGTTTTAATGTGTTTTAAGCTCATGCATCATTAAATCAAACAATTGCTTACTTCAAAATAGAAACCCTGCTAGAGAGAGAAAGCTTCTCTCTAGAAAACAGGCCACTGGATTGCCATGTCTCCTCAGTCGTGCAAACAACCTCAGCCGCTGGTGGCAACCACTGACGGCGCATGATGGCCACAAAACACCTTCTTTTCAAAGCCTGTTCTCTCCTTATCCTCCCTCTAGCATTAGTTTCCCTTAAATTTGCGTCAATCTCTCTAGATCTGATTTTTTCCTTGTCTAAAATCTTTGAGTCTGTCAAAAAAGCCATAAAAATATGCCATTTGTCTTTGTTAAGTCTTCACTCCATCTCCATCAGCCTTTGTCTCCCTTTTCTTTCTTAATTTCTTTGTCCATCAATTTCTTTCATGTGGCCCTTACGTTTCTGTCAGTCTTCACGTTTTTGCCTTTGTTTTTACTCCTATCACTAGTCTTTTGTCAAAAGTTTTACTCATTACTACGGCTTGCTTTAGTTTTTTTTTTTTTTTTGCACTAACTGCTTGCTTTAGTTTAATATATAAAAAAAGAAGTTTATCTTTCTCTTGTTCTTGTCCTTTGTGAGGGAAAGAAATTTCTTGTGGTTTTCTTGTGTGGGTTGTAAAAAGGCGGGACCCTCTGTCCTGTTGTTGATCTTTTTGCCTTGTACCTTTCCTCCTATCAAAATAGACATCGTTCCCCCTCCTTATTTTAGACACAATTCATCAGAGACCCTTTGTCCTTGTTTCAACCATGCGTGGGTTAAAAGTAGGCTCTTTGTCATGCAAGGGACAATCCTCCAAAAGTGCTCAAGTTGAAAAAGACGAGCGTCTAAAACAGGAAAAAAAGCTCAAAAAGCCTATTGAGTTCATCCCAATAGAAGAGGATTTGATGGATAGCCAGCTACGAGGATGAAGAAGAAGATGAAGAAAGCTTGGAAGAGGAGGAAGGAACTGAGGAAGTTGAAGGCAACTCTCTCTTTTCTTTCATGAAAGAATTAGACTTATTTCAAGAGATTTGCTTGGAAGAAATGGCTAATGAGTATCAAG
Source organism: Corchorus olitorius (assembly GCA_001974825.2). Lineage (NCBI taxonomy): Eukaryota > Viridiplantae > Streptophyta > Magnoliopsida > Malvales > Malvaceae > Corchorus > Corchorus olitorius. The sequence goes on along the minus strand of AWUE01020776.1, from coordinate 38,494 downwards.
AAAACTTGGATCCATCCATTTACCCAGAATGTCCAAAACCTTCCTTCCCAACTATTTTGCAGAGAGTGGTGAAAAGGTATTTCCCTGGTTTTGTGAATAAGAGTTCTGGAATTCTTGACTCAAAGATCAAAAAACTTGAAGACCGGATCTTTAAGTTCAAAGATGACATCAATAAATTCCAAGCGAGCATTGCATCCATGCGTATAGAAAACAAGACCTTAAAACAGGAGAAATTGAGATTGCTAGAGAATGAATCACATTTCCAAGCCATAAAAACAAGAAATGAAGAACTCGAAAAAATATTAGCTTTTTTGCAGAAAGAGAATTGAGAGCTTAAGAATTGCCCCCAAAAGGAGGATGTTGACATGGAGGGCATAAACGAATCAAACAGAGCGAAGGTGGAGCAATTCAATTCCATTAATCTCATCAATTCAGAAAAGGTGTTTTCATTAGAGAGGTTTGCTGCTTTCTTACCTTATGATGATGAGAAGCTAGTTTGGATAAAATTCAAGCAGGAAAAGAAGGTCCTGGTTTATGGCAAATGTGGAAAACCAGGTCACCCTAAGTCTAAGTGCAACTCCTCAGTCGGTGGTGCTAATGGGTATGGAAACCTTGCCTACAAGTTGTACGTGCAAAAAGCAATCCAAACTCCTAAGTCAAGAGCCTTTCATCAAAACTTAAAACCAAAAGATTGTAATCAAGAAAGGAGTAGATGTGATCTCCAAAATCAGTGCCCTTCGAGGGAGAATAGTGATTTAAGAGAGAAAGAATTAATGGGTCAGATTATGATTGATCCAGAGATTCAGATGTCAAGTGGTGACAATCTCTCAGGGGACAGGACTGACTCGGAAAGCTCCTGCGTAAGCCAAGAAGCCTGTCAAAATGTGCTTGAAAATAGTTCACTGGATGACCCAGATGTTGTTTCTAAGAGCGCCACTTTTATCTTCAAGGCAGAGTGTAGAGAACAAGTCCAAAGCAAAGGTAAGAAATACTTGTTTCTGGTGAAGAGCGGAGATCCTTTTTAACCTCAAAACATACATGGAAAAATGGATAAATTTGAGCTTAGTGGTGCGAAAAAGAATTGTGAAGCTGCAAAGAAAAGAATGTCACCAAAAGTCTGCGGCATAAGGAAAAGAATCAAACCCAAGAGAGTTGATGTGCATCTTGGGAAAAGAAATTCGAGCTGTGACCTAGGCTCAACCTTTGCTTTAAGGAATTCGAACAAAAAAAATAGTTAAGTTCGAAGAGCATTTAAAGCACGTGAAGGGTCAAACAAGGATTGTTAAGGTCTGAATGGTTTTTTTCTTTTTTGGCGGGGTGTTTCTGGTGATCATATTGAATCATTGCTCTATAAGCCTTCACTTCATGGTCTTCCTCATTCCAAGAACAGAGAATATCCTTCTAACTATCTTTTGTTGCTTTGGGGCTCCATGTTGCGGATGATAGTTTGTCATCTTTTTTACTGTATTTGGTTTTATCTGCATATGTACTAACCCCCTTTTATTAATGAGAATCATTGGCTTGATACCAAAAAAAAAATGTGTTTTAAGCTAGTGCCAGATTTACATGCCATGTGTAGCACTTCTCAAGGAAAACCTACTTTTTCTATTTTGTTGTTAATTTTGCAGTGGAACTTATTTTTGTTTTGAAGTTTTTCTCTGTTGTGTTCTTTGTGTGAATGCGAGTATATAATTCATTTTCAAAAAGTGCTCTTCTCTTTAACCCTTTTCAATTCGAATTTCAGTCCAAGATATATATAAAGCTTGTTTAATGCATATCTATAATAACTAGAATTATAATAACTTACATATGTTTTATATAATGCCAATGACACTCATCCTAATAAATTCTCGAAATAGAGACATTTATTATTCATGAAAATTTTTTTGTAAAACATTTATTATTTCAATTCGAATTTCAGGGGAAATTTTTGTTTAATGCATATCTAGGCTAAGCTTTTTTAGTGGGAAAAGTCTTTTAGAAATAAAATAAAATTTTTGTAATTTTTTTGCTAAAAAAAATATGTGGTGGAGGGGCTGCCGCTTGTCAAGTGGGCAGCCCCCCACTTGTCAAGGCATTCCTTGCATAAGGAAGCCCGATATTCCTTTTATATGATAGGATTGATCTCCTTATGATCAGTTTTAAATAAGCAATCCCTATATATATATATATATATATATATATGTGTGTGTGTGTGTGTGTGTGTGTGTGTATACACACATACATATATATCATACCAATCGCTCCCAATGGGTTATCCACAATATGCCTAGGGATAACAAAAATTTTATTTTTATCTATCTTTTCCTTAAAACGTACCTTTAAAAAGATTAGTATCTCACCGTTTTCCATATTTGTCCTTGAAGTCATAGGCGATTGCAGCTGAAGCACTCTTCTTCCCCTCATATTTTCCCAGCGCAGCTTTCAAAACCTGGAAAACTAAAATTTTAGTAATTGCTAGTATTAAACAAAACAAAAAAATAAGGAGTAAAAAGCACAAACCTTCAGATCATGTCCCGTTTTGCACGGTGTTGTCCGATGGATTTTGCATCAAAGCCCTTTTAGAGACCCGGATGAATAACTTTTCCTCAATCTCAAACACTTTCAAAACTTTTCCTTCATGGATGAATATTGAAGAAAAGATTGAAGAATTGTAACTTTGAGATCTTTGCCCCCCTTAGCAACACGCTTTCCAATTTTCGCATTTGAGCGCTTGGCCCCCAACTTTGCATCCTCCACTTTCCTTGAGTAACCCGCCTGCAAGATCAGAGCTTTATAGTTTAAGATCACATATAGAAAAATAAAGGAAAGTAAGCATTTAGGCTTTAGCCATTACCTTCTCCATTTTCTTCTTAGCTAGCCGATTAACAAAATGCATTTTCTTCATTCTTTTTTGTTGTTGTAAGACAAGGGAAGCGCTTGTAATTTTTATATATATAAGGGATAAGAAATAAGTTAACGTTTGGATCAAGGTTTTTGAAATCGGACCGACAAGGGAAACGAAGAGGGGTCATCGGTTCGACCGGTCCGACCACTGGTCCGGTCCGTTTAGGGCAATTGAGACTAAAAATATATTGCATAAGCAATGACATAAAAAGCTTTGTGGTAGAGTGATTAAGTAGTTTATGACTTTTTTACTATGTTATGGGTTCAAATCTCATCACAAACAAAATTATTTTCAATTTTTAAATTTTGAATTTAGTCAACATTTATCAAAATCGGTCCGATTTTCCAATTCAACCGCCGGTTGAACCGGTCAACAACGGTAGTTGACTGGCGTTGACTGACCGGAAAGGACTATGATTTCCGGACCGTACAGGCCTCTTGTACCCGATTCGACTGGCCGGACCGACCGATCCGATTTCAAAAAATAATGATTTCGATACCCTAGCTGCTTTTTAGTAGATTACTATTTTACCCCCCATTTCATTTGGGGATTAATTATAGATGGTGTCTAAATATTTTGGTGCTTCAAGCTTTTAAAACAAGTTTTTATAGAATTTTATTTATAGTTTGACCAAAAGGGGATACTTAAATAAGGACTAGGGCCGTAGGGCGTACTAATTTAAATGTTGTTACTTTTTTTGTACTATTTTTCCGGTATCAGATGACCACATTAAGTCTGGACTAATCCAGATTTGAGCCGCATAGGACCTCATATAGGGGAAAGCGATCTCCCAGTACCTTTTTTCCCCATTCATAAGGCTCGAACCCGAGATCTTGTTTAAGGTCATTGAGCTCCTCCCACTCAACCTAACAAATGTTAGTATTAAATGTTTGGACTTTTTACTCATTCATTTTCTACTCGATTACTGTATTTGGTTTGATCCCAATTAGGCAACTTATGTTTTACAAGAATGCCATCGTGAGTACGGGTGTAATCGAGTCAAGCTGAGTCAAGTAGTCAACTACTCAAATTCGGGCTCGACACAAGTCTAAGATCGATACTCGAGCTTGACCGAGTTTTAATTATGGAGCACGAGCTTCGCTCGATACGAGTATCGAGCTACTCAAGCTCGACTCGATAAGTTTGATTCCTAATTAAAAGCCTCAAATAAGCTCAGTTTTAGCTCAAACTCGAACTCAAGTTCGAGCTCAAACTCAAATTCGAGCTCAAGCTCAAAGGATGTATAGGTAATTTTCTAATTAAATATAAAATATAATGTATATATGTGTACCGAGTAGCTCAACGAGTATCGAATCAAGCATCTCTGAGCTCGAGCTCGGTTCGACAATGACCGAGCCGGATTCGAATTTTCTTCGAGTCGAACTCAAATAGCTTGCAAGTAGTCTTGTATCACTTATACTTCCAAATCATGATTACTCTAATATTTATTATAAAAAAAAAACCTTTTTTAACCACGTGTATCCTTAAATTGTTTTGGCCCAAGACCATCCTTTCAAGTGGAAAACATGAAATGTTAAAGTTCTCTCAACAAATGCATTTTTAAGTGGTCGAATTCATGTTCTATCTTTGTTGTGGTAGAGATCACTTAATGCATCAACCAGTTACTTGTTGGTTCAAAAAAAAATTATTTACTCATAAAGTAGTTTAGCACCACCTAACGTGGGACAAGCCAGTGAATTTAAAATCGGATCGGATCAATCAGTTCAATTGATTGAACTGGAAATCAGTGACCAGTCCGATCCAAAGGGTGACTTTAAACTGCCTGACAATGACCCGTCGTTGATTCGGTTGGATCGGCATTTTAACCGGGAATCAGATCGGTTGGACCAGATTAACCGTGGTCAACTTTTTTGTTTTGGAAATTTGGGAAAAATGTTATGAATACTGGTGTTGCGCCAAAAATCTCTTGCTAGAGTTTTCGCAGAGAATTCTTTATGACAACGTAAGGGCGTGCCAGTCAATTTGCTGAAATTGACAAAGAGGTTGTAAAAACTGGATCTGGTGCGCGGAGCAGCAGATTAAAAGATCAGAACGATTGTGGGGACTGGATCAAAGTCACACCGGAGCATCTAAATCATTGGATCCACACGAACTGCTTCTCATAACTGGGCCTCTTCTCTTTTGGATCAGATCTGAGAGATCTGCTTTGATTGCAATTGAAATTGAAAAGAAAATAACAAACTGATCTGTTATTTCTGAATGAAGAACACGTGTACAGTGTTTGTATATGTCCGGAGACAAGATTGAAACAAGAGAAAAACACTAAAAGAGTGTTTGTTTGTCCTGAGACAAGATCTAAACAAGGAGAATTTGATGAACGAGTGAAGAACTCGTGATGAACAAGAGTGAATATGGCGCAGAGCCAGAGAGGAAATAAGCACGGAGCTTGGTTTTTTGCGCGGAGCAAGTTTGTAGCTGCAGGAGCTGGTTTTTGATTTCTCGGGAGAAATGTCTGAGATGCGGAATCTGCTGAAATCTGAGAATGGCCTCCCTTTATATAGGGGACGGTTTGGGCTTGAGCATTTAATGGGCTTGCCTTGCTGAGAAAGGCAAAATCCTCCTCCTATGCAGATGACAGCTTCCAGGAAAGTGCAGTGAAGCTTCCTTCTTCTTCTGATTGCATCCAACTGCTGAGGAGAGGACATGATATGCATAAGGGCGCCACTTTGCTAGGATAGGAGACGAAAATCTACCTCCTGGGTAGTTGATGACAATTTTTCCTTCTGCCTATCACAGTGCAGCAGGCTTTTGTTGCTTCTTTTGTGCTGAATTTAGCTAATTTGACTAAGTAGTGGCCAATTGACATCATGATTTGAACTTTGATCATCAAAGCCACGAAATTACTCATACTTGGCCATATTTAGCTCTTTAAATCATGAAAATAATAATTAATTAAGAAAATGGCTTAAACCGGGGTGAGAAAGCCATATGTCCTTAATTGAAAAGAATGCAAAAGTTGCAAACGATCTCGGATTTAACCAAAATTTCCCCAATAGGCTTAGAATATCTCCATAAGATCATGGAAGAAATCCTAAGTTAATTCGAGCACTCTATCATGGTGAATTTGGTTTCACTCCCGAAAATGTCCTTAACTAAAAACCGGGCATAGGTTTTTACTCCAATGTCAGAATGAGGTGAAATTTTACCAAGATGATCTACATAGCTCAAGGATCATCATGGTATGCTCCTTGGAAAAAATCGCAGCCTCTAGCCTCTTCAATTGGTCAATTTCACTATTTTGTCCTTAATTGAACAAAATACAAGTTGCAATTTCGCCTCCCGGGGAGGGAAGGAGGCTAGACGATTCTCCCACTATGGTATGGAGGAGGTGTGAGGTTGAAAATCCCATGCCTCTCTCACGTACACAGATGTTTCTCTTGCTGACAAACTTTAGCTCTCTGCCTCCTTCCTGCAAGAAGAGAAAAATATCTCTCTGCAAGGCAGAGGGCGGCCTCTCCTCTGTATGGGAGACGACTTGGGCCTTGCTATGTATGTCCATGAGGTATTTTTCATCTCATTGGCAGATGGCAAGCAATTTTCCTTTTTTACTTGTTTGCCTCCCTAGCAGGCAGCAATATCAAAGGAAACTGCTTCCGATTTGATTCTCTGTGCCACTCACCTGGGTAGCAGTGGCATACACAAGAATTTTAATAATAATTATTCAAAAAATAATTATTATTTAATTAGTAATTAATTAATTTCAGCCCTTATAATTAATTTACAAGACTTTCCTAATTCAATTTGAACTAGGGTGGTGCAGAAAACCTAGTTTCTTTAGGAATCTTGATTAAATCCTAACCACACATCTTGACTATAATTATGATAAGACCAATTTACCCTCAATTGTAAATTGAGGTATAAACAACTGGAAATCCCCAGTAAATTAAAAATTGGACCATATCAATCGATTCAATCGGTTAAACAGAAGACCGATGGTCAATTTGACAAGCATTTCTTGTCTGCATCCTGCAATATGTAAACTACAATTAAGACTTAAAACTTTTTTTTAATAGAATAACGACCATAAGTTGATATAAGTGCTAACTCTGACAATGGGGACATAAAGCTCATTGTCTATTTGCACTGCTACATTTATATTCACATTGTTATATCTGGATTGGCAGTAAAAGACAACATGTTATGCGTATATGAGTAAAAGCATTGTTATTGTACTTATTATAATTCTTCTTATGGCTTGTGCCTGTGTTCAATTGTTTTTTTTTTTATGGTTTAATAGATATTTTGATTCTTGAATTTGTAAGAAATGAATAAATTAGTCATTTGACTTCTAAAATTACTAATTGTACAAAAATAGATAATATAACTGTTTTTTAATGGAAAGTAGTACGGTTCCATTAAATTCACGGAGCTATACCAATTTCCGTCTAAAAAATGAGTAATTTGTCTATTTTTACAAATTCAAATATGCAGTTGACAATTTTGATTGGTTAATTTGTCAAGTACATGGGCAAATTGTCCAATAAGCCTTTTTATTATCATGATGACTACAATGTGATTTTTCATCTCTCATTTACAAGTCATTGCTAATTTGCTATATGGCTCTGTTTTAATGTTTTTTAAGCTAGTGCCAGATTTACATGCCATGCGTAGAACTTTTCAAGGAAAACCTTTTTCTTTTCTATTTTGTTGTTAATTTTGCAGTGGAAGTTTTTTTTTGTTGAAGTTTTTCTCTGTTTTGTTCTTTGTGTGAATGCGGGTATATAATTCGTTTTCAATAGTTGTCTTTAACCCTTTTCAATTCGAATTTCAGTCCAATATATATATAATTAAAGCTTTGTTTAATGCATATCTATAATAACTAGAATAATAATAACTTATACATGTTCTATATATTGCCAATGACACTCATCCTAATAAATTCTCGAAATAGAGACATTTATTATTCATGAAAAAATTTCTACCTATTTCAAAGTATTTTTGTATATTTACGAAGGTGGAGTCACTGATCAGAGGGTATAAAATGCTACTAATATTCTCACCAAATCACCTTCATAAAAAATCTCGACTACACAATTCACATCTCACAGTTAAGCTGGCAATTAAAAAGTGACTATAGAAAAATACCTCAAAATAAAAGTGACTAGAAAAAATATTAAGAAAATAAAAGCTTATTAAATTAAAGAGCAATTCCCGAAGGCTAGGAGAATCAAACCGTGGGCCTCTCAGGCACCACCAGTGGCTGAATCCAAGTGCCAGTTAAGAATTCCTTAGTGTCGTAAAGATCTGAAACCGACGAATACACTTGAACATCATCATGGTATTGCTCCGTCTTGAGAGAATAAGAAATATTGCCGCCATTGCCATGGACGACGTCACTGAACATGGAGAATTGGATTGTTTCACTTTTCCTCTGCTCCATGTCTTCCACAACCAAACATGTGGTTTTACTTAAATACAATATCTTCTTCTCCAACCTCTTGATTCTAACCCAATTGTGTTTTTTCCTATCCAGCTTGAATAAATGTACTGACTTTCCCATTTGGCCAAGAAACACAGATAGCAATTCATTTTCATGGCAAACCAAATAGCCGCGTGAGTAGCCGGACAAGGAGCTCGATGGTTCAATTTCTTCGTGTAAATTGAAACCTATGTCTTCTAACTCGAAAGAAACAAGGCCTCCATTCTTTCCCAAATACCAAAAGTATTGGCCATCAAAAACTGGGTTGGTATAAGAAGACTCAGACAAAAATTTAGAACGGATGTGGTGTGAAGTCCAATTCTGATCTTCACCGGACTGCAATTGTACTATCTCAGCATAGCCCGTGGCAATATGATTGATACCAAATATTTGCCAATTTGGTGACGTGGGAGCATTTGTAAAAAAAAATCCATCAATGCATGCATATTCGTCAATCAAATTAGGAAGATCAATCCTCTCTCCTGTGAATGGTTCATAGAAGAAGATAGTTGTTGGAGCTTTCGTGACGAGAAGCCAGCCTTGATTGGAGTAGCGAACTTCACAGCCTTGTTCAAGTTTATCAGGGATGCTATGCATCAAGTTCCCAATTGGGTCGTAGAGGCCATATATCCCTTTTCCTCGCGGGAACATCAACCAAGGATATTTCATGGCAGCTCCCGTGGGATTGGGCTTCCATCGAATAGGATGCAGCAAGGATCTCCATGCCTTGCATACTCTTTGAAAGTTCATGCACTCATAAACCGAAGACAAATAATGTTGATAAATCAATTTTTGTGCATCTAATGTAAGTCGACAGAACCACGTGCTTTCACTTTGATCTTCGTCATTGTACTTGTATTCATTGTACTTGTAGTCGACTATACGAGTACTTTCTCCAATGGTTTTATCTTCGTCATGACTCTCATCCAATATTTGTTCATGGATATCATATCTTGGTAGTTTTTCAGAGACACTGCAATTGAAAAAACAAATTTAAATTTTGGATGCAGAATTAGCATTATATATAATAAGTTGACTAAAAATATCAAACTCATTAGAAATACAGAGAGTAATAAACAAATTTTATGTATTTTAGAAATTACCTTAGGGTAGAAATCAGCTCATCGTGTGAAACCCAAATATTATTGCTTGGATTATTCCTGAATTGAGATAAACACCTATCACCCAAGCTGAAGGAATAAAGAGTTTGTTCATCATCTTCTACGGTAAAAACGATTGTATTACCGCTGCCGATCATACCTAATTCCTCTGTAGAGTATAAAGTAGAATGGTTACCTATCAAAAAGAGAATCTTGTCGTCTCCTATACTTGAAACCCTTTTCCATCTGCGTTGTTCGAAATCCATCTCAAATACAGCAACATCGAATAGGGATTTCCTTTGAACAACCAATAGTGCACCACATGACTCAATTAAATACTCTTTGCTCAATGGGGAAATTTGGGGTAACACAGCACCATCATAGTTATTCAAAAGACGAAGCTCCTTGGAATCATGATTAATCACTACCTCACAAAATTGGCTCGAATTAACCACGTAAATTTTTTCACGATATATAATTGCATCTTGGAACCAGTCCCGGCCTGCATAATTCTTCTTTCCCCAATAAGTGTCACCAGGACGACAAAAAAACAAAAATTTACGGTCACGCCTCTTCAATAAGAAAAGAATAGAGCATTCTGATGAGGTGGGTGGTGCTGTAATGATGCATTTACCATATCTACATAGCCCTCTAAGGTCAGGAAGATTAATTTTCTTGCGGGAATTGGGATTCCACAAGAAACAAGCGAAGAGCCTCTTCTCCCCATTTTTTATACGTTTCCGATCCGCTTTTTTTCTTAATTCTTCCCTAAGATCCAAGTAAAGAGGTTGGAAAGGATTGGACATGAAAGTATAGGTTGGTTCTGGCTTACGTTGTTTATACAGCAACCACTCGCCACAGGTAGCTGCTACACAAAACTGGTTGAAATCGACATCATCATCGATGCCCTTGTTCTTCGAGGTATCCAAGAGCTTCGAAGATTTCTTCGTTCCCTTGGCCATGGTTCCTTCGGCTACGGAAAAGAAAAAAAAAACTTAAAAAGTAGGGTAGTTAATTGGTAGGTATGAGCCAGGGATTTTTTGTATTTATAAACCTTTAATTTAATTTTCCAATCCCAAATAGGAAAGGCTTTTTTTTTCCAATTCCTGATAGGAAAGGACTTTCTGGTTTTGATATAAGGTACAAAAACTGAAAAGGAATCTAAAATACAAACCCAAGCTAGAAGCAACTCTTTTTTGGTTTGAGCTCTGATTTACTCATGGACATAAGCCGCTCCGACTCTCTAGCTCGCATAAGCCGCTACTCTCTACTCTCTAGCTCGCTGGCCTGCCTGCAGTCATGCTTGATGTTTCATTACAATCACATCGTAATTTTCTTAAAATCGTTGCAAACAAGATTTTTACCCGCACTCGCTTTGCTTCACGGACAGTCTAATTTTGAAAGTTTACATGTATCATATTATATTCTTTGAATTATACTGTGACATGTATAAATTTCAAACCATGCATATACTTGAGGGAAAAAAAACGGAATGAATATTGATGCAATTTGAAAATATTGATGGTAATCAATATTGCCTTCCTATGCTGGGAATTGGGAAAAATATTTGTGTCGAAGTCTTTGAAGAAAAAATAAAAATATTGGGGCACAACTGGCAAGCTGTATGTTAAGCTTTGACCCCAAAATCATAGTGAGGATTTAAAAGGAGCTTTATAAAACACTTCTCAACAGCGTTCCCCGCTTCATAATTTTCCTCTCCATTATCACAACTGAAGAATGAAGATAAATATAATTTAACACTCCCACAAAGAGATCACTCAGCTAATGGATCACAATCCAGCAAAAATCTCCATGTGTATCCCACATAAATTAAAGTGATAATCAATAAAATTCACCATCCAAAAGTATAAGACCTCCAAGCAGCAATTATCAAAGCAAAAGCCAAGCCAATATCTTTTTTAATTAGCCTACAACTCTTCTTCCATCCCCAAATAATCTTTTACTCTGTCAAAATGAAACATATAATTCCATCTAAGTACCAACTTGTTTTTTGAAATTAGCAATGGTTTCACCAAAGAACCCATGAAGGATTTTGCCGCAGTTTAGAGCCACAATTTGTTATCTTGTGGATTCTGTTGATATTGTAATAAGCCACTTGCTTAGCAGAAAAAAGAATGACTGTCATACGAAAAATAATTAAAGCAAGAAGGAATCTAAAAGGGTCCCTTTTACAAATCTAAATTTGAATAGATAGCTAATAACTGGCAATCAACAAATGCCCCATGCAATGTCACAAACTAAGCCTAATATCATCAAGCTACTGAGATCTGTTGCCATTGAGATCCTAAGAAAATGCATCTATCCATACGACGGTATGCAACATAATATAAAGATAAACAAAAAGGATAAACATGTAAGTGAAAGTCACTTGACATGTTAAACATCTAAAAGCACTTGAGCTTACCAACATCAGGTAGTCCCTCCTTTCTGGTAACATATGTTCATTTCCTTTCATGATCAAGTACAACAACTATATTTGGGGTACTGAGATAAACTCTATATATCCACCTGTTAGAACAGTTGAACAACATTTAGAAATTTCATTCTTTTAAGAGAAACTGATAAACATGGATCTTAAAAAAATCCAAAAGGATTCCCACCAACTTTGATTTAATTACATGGTTAACTGAATGTAAGTATGAATTCAAAGAAAAAGGGATCAATATCCAAAACACACTAAAGAATGCCATACCTCCACATCCGTGGCAACCGTGAACAGCTACAACATGGAAAATGGCATGGATTCTTCCCATAACCTAAATAACAAACAGAAAGTGAAAATGAGTTTGCATCACAGAGAAAGCACAATAACCTTACCTATGTGAATAATACAACCCTTACCTTTGTGAATAATACACCAATGACACCAATGAACTTGCTAAAATTGAAGGGTAATCTAACACCACATACAAAGAAAGAGAGTAATTGAACTTTTAAATTGGAATAATCATATTAGCTAGTAATACCAATGATTAGGATAAACAATATCAAGATAACATATCTCAAAAGAGCACATAGCAATAAAAAAAGACAGATATAATAAACATATATAGAAGAATCAATAATATACATCACATGGAAATAGAGATTTTAAGTTGGAAAAATCACATTGTATCCAATAAAAGGACAAAAAACGACTACTTGGAGAACTTAGATACAAAATCAAACTTTGGCTAACACAAATTCTTAATCACCAAATAGGAAGATGTATAATATAGAACATAGTGAGAAGGGAGGAAGATGTACCGTGGCTCCAAAATTGGAGGCCCATTCCTTAGATTGCCAAGCCTGCAAAGCGAATCTCATTTGGTCAGAACAAAACCCATGAAATCAACAGAAATTATATAATAAAAAATGAATAAAAGTGAACATCCTTGGACTCAACAACATATGCATATGGAAGAATAAACAGAAAAGGGCTCAAGCTGAGTAAAACTCAACTTCATATAAGCAGGGCTCAAGCTTAATTGAACTCAATCAGAATCCATCAAAATCCCAACTAATATAACCTGAGAAACTCAAAAGCATCTGAAAGGAACCAAAAACGGCTTTGTTCAGCAGAGAACCATTTGAAAATTAGGCTGACATAAAAATATGTAAAACTAATTGTATGGTAGTTTACGTAAAAGAAAACGGAAATCCAATAACCTCTTCCTCTCTTATTTTCTTCAAAATGAAAACGAAAAGAGACTAAAGTCCAAAGCATTTAAATGGTTCATGAAGAAAACAGTACAGAACAAAGCATAGCTTCCAAGGACAAAGACTAAACCTGTTCAGAAGCTTGAGGCTGAGACCTGAGATGAGACAGAATCTGAGATCCAAGATAAAGAGCAAGAGTTTCGGAGATTAATGGAACATGTAGAAAGAATAACATGCAGTCTAAGGCAGAGAGCATTTAAATGCCTGATATAAAGGGGTGAAAACTGGAAGAAAAAAAGCTTTGCAAAGGAAACGTTAATACCTCTTGACTCTTGAGGAGGTCCAGGCTGAGACAAAACCTGAGAAGCAAGAGCAAAAGAAAGAGTATCACAGATGAGGTTCATAGATGCCAAGGAAAACATTAACTTCCATTTAAATGATTTAAATTGACAAACAAACAGAATGAGACATAGAGAGAGGAGGATTGACAGAATAAAACGAATGGCAGATCCAATAGAACAAGGTCAAGTTTCTATCTGAGATGGAGGGGAAATTATCGATGGCCAAATCTTTAAGTGGGATACAGGAACTATATGGTTGAAGGAGTAACATAATGAAATGAAAACAGAGAGGGAAACTTAAGGGCACAGAAGCAAACTCATATGTAACAGGCAATCATAGAAATAGGCATGACAAAATTTCCCCACACAAGATAGAAATAAAAAGGGGAAAAAAGAAGCTGAGATAAATGAAAATTCAGAGCAATCAGAAATTAGAGAAAAGGATGGGCACCCTAATCTGGATGCGATTCAGCCGAGTCCATGGGCTTCCCAAAACGAAAGGAGCGGAGACACCAACAGCGACGGAAGCATATATAGAAACAAACAAACGCATCAGTCGAAGATGAATGAAAGAAAGATGGAGGGAAAAATGAAACCCGGCATGAGAGAGGAGAGGTCTAGAAACATACCGTCGCTAGCAAAAACTGGGAAATATACCAAAATGCCCTCCACGCACAGTGACCAGACCCAATCAGAATCTGTTTCTAGCGTGCCTTTCTATTTTCTTTTTTGGTTAATGCCTTTCTATTTTCGCAACTCTTTTATACTTTGCTCTTATTAGTCCGACCGACCTATGCTGGAGTATATGACAAAGACAAATTTTATTGGCGGTACCAAAAAAAAAGATGATACCCAATTTTATTTTATGTTTGTTTTTCTTTTTTAAATAGCAAATTCTTACATGCTTAATATGGGTCTAGAGTGACCTCCCCTCAGGTTACAAATGCCCACTTTAAGCTCAAGAGCAATGCTTGCTTCTCGACCTTGAGGGCAAATAGCAAATTCGCAACACACAAATAATTATAGCATTTATAGGTGAAGCTGGCATTTACACTCTAGTACTCAGAACTCTCCTAATTAGGGATTATTTATAGGACAACAAGATGATTTGGTAATTGGTATTAATGACACGCCATGATCGATAAATTAATAAAACTTAGGCAAATTAATTAGAGCGCAGCCCAAAGACAAATATTGAAGTAACGAGATTTACTTTATCTTTGGCATGCATTTAATTTTGTATTCACAAACAGCATGAAATATGGCCAAAAAAAATAGCATGAAATATATACACACACACACGTAGCTAATTAAGATTTCTACTGTAATTAAAACCAGATAATTAAGTACTTAAGTAGTAAAATATAATAACTCTAGTAATAAGAGTACGTACAACCAAACCACATACTTAAAAATCCATCATTTAATAGAAATTTATTCTAAAATATACTGCCATGTTCAGATCCATCCCATCAAACGATTACCATCCACACTAAATGACTAAATCCCATCAAATGATTCAGCAAACGAGTAGTAATCCTCCTATATAAATAAAAAACATAAAAAAGTTTATTACTCCACAAGATCTGAAATTTCCTTAAAAGAGAAAAGAAAAACATTAAATAAAAAAAATCAAACATTAAATAAAACATTACCTCTTAAACATCAAGCTTAAACATCAAGCATAAAGACTCCACATGTATCCTTGATGTTTTTTGGCCTAAGACTATCATTCCGAGTCGAAAACATGAAATATTAAAGTTCTCCCAACAAATGCATTTTTAAGTGATCGAATTCATGTTCCATCTTTATTGTGATAGAGATCGCTTAATGCCTCAACCAATTACTTGTTGGTTCAAAAAATATTTTATTTACTCATTAAATAGTTTAGCACCACCTAACGTGGGACAAGCCAGTGAATTAAAAATCGGAAGGGATCAATCAGTTCAATTGATTAAACTGGAAACTGGCGGCAGCCCATCCGAAGGGTAACTTTAAATTGCCTGGACTGGCATTTCAATCAAAAAATCGGATCGATTGTACTGGATTTAACCGTGGTCAACTTTTTTTTTTTTTTGGAAATTTGGGGAACATGTTATGAATAGTGGGAATCTCCAGTGAATTAAAAATTGGACCAGATCGATCGATTTAATCGGTTGAATCAAAAACCGATGGTCAGTCCGATACGAATGGTAAAAAAACTACCTAGGCAACGGATCAATGTTTCAACCAGGATTCAGACCGAATTTGACCATGGTCAACAAGTTTTTAAAATTTTGTAAAAAAAAATGTTATGAATAGTGGAAATCAAACCTAACACATCATAAAAGAGATCAAAAGTCTTCACTATCCCACCAAAGTGCTCTTTTGTGCATATTAGAATCTATCTTCCATGCACCTTTTCCATTTTTACGGGTTGACCCACAACCCAGAGCCCTAACTGGTTTGGCAACCGGGCCGGATTTTAATTCATTGATACAAGCTAACAGCACGTTTCATAGATTTAAAATTTACATGATAAATCATAAAATTTAACTATTTAAGATACTCATAAATATTCATATTAGTAACGGGCAGCTATGTCAATGTCACTATAAGTAGAATAATTTGGTATAGGACATGTAGCATTACACCCATTTATCTGACGAAAAATATATATGATATGCCACATATATATATATATATATATATATATATATATATATACACTTAATGATAGGAGAAAAAGAATAATTACTAAATCTAGTATTTCAGTCAGCTTATAAGGGATTAATATGCTTTATAAAGTAATATTACCAGATTTGATGTTAGAAATTTAGCTATATCTTTTGACTTGCTTTGTGTTTGGTAGGGAGGAAGTAGGGAAGAAAGAAAATGGGAGAGAAATACAATTTTAATTTGTTTGATAGGAGGGAAATATAATTTTCTTTTGTTTGGTAGAAAATAATAGGAAAAAATAGGAAGGAAATACTCCCAAGTGCCATTTCCTTAACTTGTAAGATGTAACTTAAATTAGTCTCTGGCAAAAAAAATTTTAAAAAAATCTTAAATTAGTTACGTTATTTACAATTTTTTCATTAATAAACTTATTTCTTTTTACATTGCCAAAAGAAAAACACTTATTTCCTTTTAATTTTCATCATCTGTACGAACAATAGACGGGAAGTAAAACTTTCTTTTCTCTTCCTCTCAAGTATTTTTTTCATTCCCTACCTTTTTTTTTTTTTTGCCAAACATTCCCTACCTCATTTCCATGCAATTTCTTTCACCCGCACCAAACCTAGCATTAAGGTCAACAAGTGTTGCATTAAGAGAGTTTTTATTCTTACTTTTCCCCCCTTTTTTCTATAAGAATTTACATTATTATTATTTATGAGGTAAATCCCAAACCTTCGATTTTAGTACCACTTTTGAAAATTAATTCCATTTTGATCCTTTCGTAATTCATCTTGTTAATATCACATAAAAAAATTCTCCATTTTTTTGATATCCGATATCCAGAGTTGATTAATCCGAAAATAGGATAATGTGACAAAAAGGTCAAAAAGAACTAGGAGTATTTAAAAAGAATGAATTCAAATGCAACAATTCAAAAGTGAACCAAAGTGAATAGAAGTGGAACTAAAATAAATCTTCACCTTTCCGGGCTGAGGAATGAAAAATATAAATTTGAACTATTTTACCTTCTCTGGCCATTTTTGAAAGAATAAAGAACGGGTTTTCTTATTTCTTAAGAACAGATGACAGTACATAAAATAAAATAAATAAATATATAACGAAGTAAAAGTAATATGCAAATAACGCAACCATTAACAGTCAACGGTTTCTTTCGTTCCTTTTCAACTTATTATGAATTAGTAACTAATTAGTGTTTATTTCCAAAAAAAAAATCAAAGTTGCTTTACAAGCACCAGCCGAAGAAAATTTTTCAAGGCCTCATGCTGATCGATCCCAGCAAACAAATGTGTCTAAATTAACAAAAAGAAATGCTACAAACCAAAGGCCGATTTAAAGCAACATCGACTCTGGATTTTCAATGTATCCTTTGAATGCCTTGAGCCATTCAGCACCAATTGCACCTAAAAAACATCAAGTGAAAATTACATCAATTGTCTATCTATTGTCTTCAATTGATTAATGAGTTAACAGGACTTTAATAGAACTACATACCATCAATAACACGATGATCGCAGCTTAGAGTTACAGACATGAATGAAGCAAACTTGAACTGTTCAGGACCCAAGCCAGGGACAACCCTCTTCTCAGCTGTTCATGGTCAAGTCCAGCGATTAGAGAGAAGCAGTAATTAATATAAGTTGATGAAAGGCAAAACTAAGGACAAATCTTACCAGACCCAACAGCAAGAATTCCTGCCTGAGGAGGATTAATGATGGCACAAAATTGCTTGATACCAAATGGCCCACCCAAGTTTGAAACTGTAAATGTGCCTCCCTGCAAGCCAAAAAAAAAACCCCAGTATGAGATTAGAGTATCATCATACCACACCAGCTAATCAAATATTTCATGACATAATAATGCATATTTTTCTGACCTCATAATCTTCTGGTTTTAAGCTATTCTCTTTGGCTTTTTGGGCCAAATGCTTGACCTCGTCAGCAATTGATGACAAACCTTTCTTGTCTGCATCCTGCAATATGTACACAACAATTAAAACTAGAACTTTTTGTTTTTTTTTTTTTTAAATAAAGAAACAGCCATAAGTTGATGTAAGTGCTAACTCTGATAACGGGGACATAAAGGCCATTGTCTGTCTGCACTGCTACATTTATATTCACATTGTTATACCTGGATTGGAAGTAAAAGACAGCATCTTATGAGTATATGAGTTATGCTCTAAAATTAATCTGTTTGTATATAATTTATACTCACTGGCGAATATAGTCATCTGTCCATGAACTATTGCACTGAGGAACTTTTCGGAGAGCCAATGCAGCAGCCTGTAGTAGACAAAAAATTTCTAAGCATCCTTAATCTAGAGTATCTATCCTTAAGGAGAATACCCACTAGTTTCAATTTGCAGGAATAAATAGCATTTACATAAAAGCAGCGATTTTGTCCATGTTTGGAATTAATATTTCCAAAAAGCTTTAGTGATATGAAAAAGAAAAGTTACGTATTGTTGATTTTAAAATGGTTGACAAAGGTTGAAAATTTGAGTTTAAAATCTGAGTTTTGTTTTCAAAGTGAAGCATCTCAGTTTGGTTAAAAGATGGGACAAATAACAAAGAAATTCAAGGAGAAAAACAGAGAAGTTTAGTGCAATGGGTCTGCTAAAATGGCAAAAGCAACTTTTAATTCTCATGTCCAACACGTATTTCAAGGAAAAGGCTGAAGGTCCACAAGGAAGAAAAAGCAATACATATGATCAGACATGACCTTGACAAAATATTTCTACCATGTCCTTTGAAGCAAAAAACAAAATTGCCAAGTTAGATCAACATTATTATGAACTTGACCACTAGCCATACACCATAACTAACAAAATAAGATGCATATGTATACTTCAAGCTAAGGAGTTTATACATATATAAAGTAGCGTACCTTAATCACAAGATCATTGACAGATATACGCTTCCCACCTGAAGCTTCCTGTAATGAATTGAGTTGGCTCCGCAAACTTCACAGAAAGAAACAGTTTCAAATTAGCAAAGAAATATAAAAAATCTCTTATATTTAAAGGATTATACCTCTATTACTTACTCCATAAGTTTGTCAACACACGTATCTACTGTTAAGTAGTAATGTGGGATGGTCTGTTTTGAGAATAATAATCGGGATGCTGTAACCTGTCAAATTTAAAGCAAATATTAGTTCAATAAATACCATTGCTTCCATAAAAACAAAAAGTAATGGACATCAAAAATGGAAGAATATAGAAGGGGGCAGAGGCAAGTTAGGCACAACCAACTTCTCCACATTCCTATACAAAGAGGCAATAAACAAAAGATAACTAGTAGAAAACTAGACAAATATGCTTAAAATCTATATATCAAGAGACCATCTTCCATGAAGTAGATCAAAGAACAAAATCATGCAATAAACATTAAACAGCTAATATCCACTAGGTACATTCATGAGATTTGTAAAAATATTGACAAATTGTCTCGAACCTTTCTTATCTGAGAATGGGGGATATCTACATAATCAAGATATGCAAGTTTTGCATCCTTTGTCTTAGAAGTTGGTGCTGAGGCTTCCTTCCCACGTGAAGCTATGTGACAGCAGAAACCCCCAATAAGCAGAAAAAAGTGACAATAATAAACCAAACAATGCTATTACAGCTAACAGAAAAGGCAAGAAGGTGTGAATGAGAGAGGGAGAGAGAGGAGACAATACAAAAGCATCAGTTTAACTATGATACCCAAGTAATCTTCAATATCAGCCTTTACGATGTGTCCATCAGGACCTGTTCCTTTGATACTTGAGAGAGGTACCTAAATTTGCATCCAAAAGGAATAGGGAGAAATTAAAACTATATGATTTGGTAGAATTAATAGAAACACAGAATATGTCATCCATCAAGAAAAGCACGATCACAGCAATCAACATGACTAACATTATTATCTTCAGCCAATTTGCGTGCAAGAGGACTTGCAAAAATGCGGTCTCCAGAAGGAGGTGAAGCAGGCTTGGAAGTCTTAGGCTCTGGTGAACTAACTGGTTGTTGAACTGGCTCCTCCTTTGGTGGAGGAGCCGCTGCTGACCCTTTTGCTGCTGGAGCACCAGTACCTGCCGATGAAGGACTGTAGTCCTTGAACTTTGCTATATCATCCTCCTCTTCAACAGTGATGGCAATTATCTATATAAGACCACAAGAACAAATAAATAACATTAACTGCAGAAATATACACATATGTTGTACTTTACTCTAGGAGCAAAGTAGCAACAGACAAAAGATCCAAGAAGTGCAAAACCAGGATGCATCCTTTTTAATTACTCATATCGACACCCCAATCCACAAAGAAGAGAAACAGAGACATATATTATTTTCACATTAGTCTCCCAAAATCAATACCTCACCAACTTTGATTTCTTTTGATCCATCTCCCTTTAAAATCTTGGCAAGATAACCTTCTTCCATGCATTCCATCTCGACAGTTGCTTTATCCTTCAAATAATAAACAAAGTTATTATAAAATAAAATTTGTGGCTTCCTGATATAAAATAAGCCAAGGAACAAAAACTTTTATCAAGTTGTGCAAGTTGGCCAATAAACAGGAGGAAGCCTTACAGTTTCAACTTCACACAGCACCTCACCAGGTGTCACTTTATCGCCCTCTTTCTTCAACCACCTTGCAATATTTCCCTGCATTTCAGAAGGGGCATACTTAGCAGAAAACACAGAATTTGTATGATATAGTAGAAAGATCAAGAATGGTCCACACCTCAGTCATTGTGGGTGAGAGAGATGGCATTCCAATCTCTTGGTGAGGAGGGAGGCCTGAGAGCAAATTCAGAATATTAGCAATACTAAGTCAAGCAACAATATTTGATGTAACAGGTTGAAAACAACATAACAGCCTTGCATTATTTAATAATATGTCATGGTTCAACTTAGTAACCTTTCAATCATTATTGCAACTGCCATGTGGTCAGCCATAACTATACCTAACCCATACCACCAAAAAAACACTAACAAAAGGCCAAACATGCAATGTAAATCCAGCATAACCTAGGTAATAGCATTAGCAAAACAAAAATAAGAAAGAGCCATATAGCAATACTTGTAGCAGAGAGATGAAGAATGTAGTCATCATGAATCCCTTCCTAAATACATACAGGTTGCATTATCATTATATTAACAAAACCAATTAAACACAATTAATATCACACGTTATCAACCATAAAAAGGAATATCCCTATAAACAAAATCTAATCTCGCCCATCAGAAAGGGTATTCAACAAGCCATAGCAAAATTAATAATAATAGAATCACGCAGCCAGATCATGGTCTCTGCATCTAAGGGTTCTAGAAGGCGGTATCAATGTCAGAATTCAGCATTCAGCCTGAATTGAGCACACTCGTTAGTTCAACATGTATTCTTGCATTACAGAGTACAGAACTTTTTAACATTAGACAGATAATGGATAAATAAGAAAACACAACGATAAGCAATAATCCAAACCTGAATCAGATGCAAATCCTCTCCTTAACTGCACCTGTGAACTGAATGGTTACAGGGAAAAGTTTAGATGCTTGATTTCAAGAAGACATAGCCAGGAAATAATGATTGTCTTTTTAAGAAGGTCACTGAAGATGTTATAAAGAATACCATGAAAGTTCTCTACTGTATAGCAAACCACCCATTGGACTGCCCAGTCTCATTGTTGTCCTTGAAAAACTGTTCTTGGATAAACCAGATGATGCCTAACAATAAGATCCGAAATGGTTAGTGTTTGCCAACTGGCTTTTTACTTCAATCAATAACATAATTTTATATAAGCAGGGGAGACCGGGAGAGTCTACAGCATAAACAATGTAAAAAAGTGCAACAACAGGACAGTAACATCATCGCTCTACCAGTGGAAAAGCAAAGGATGCACTTACATGGCTACCAGCAACATACTTAAATACCCTCTCCTTTTCTGAAGGTGAGTGACCAAGAGAATGGGTCTTCATAACATCTGAAAAATAACCAGCTTTGCTTTAAATAACATAAAAATAATTTCACTCCTATCTTTTTATCTTTCAAAATGCTGACAAACTGTTATCCATAACTAAGTGTAGCAAAAATTACAAATTACAAAATAAAAGCATCACCATTCCAGCCAGTGGCTTTTGCTATTCTCAAGCCAAGCAAAAAATGTGAAATACATACTAATCATATCAAATAAACCTAAAATATTTAGTAAAGGCAACTTGCTGTGAAGCTTGAGAGGTACTTTAACTGATTAGACCGTCAACTTAGTAGATTAAACACGATTCAAAAACAGCTCATTATGTTTAAGGATTGTTGATACCTTCTCTTTTACAGGCAGATGATTGTCCGCCATGGGAAAACCACCGAACCAAAACAGCTTGATCATGACGAATCAAGTTACTTCTCAACTGTAATAACAGAAATTAACAAGTTAATTCAAAATGAAGTAATCGAGCTCTAATGTCAACCATTGATCACTCACAGGAAAACAAAGATGAATCAGGGATTAACTTGACAGAAACCATTTATGAACTGAAATCAGCAGGGAGAATACTCAAATCTAGAAAGAATTATGAATCTAATCTAAAATCAGAGAAGCGAATCAAAAGAAACTAGAAATGAGAAAAATCGAGAGATACCTTTTTAGAGTGATTGATGATATGAGACGCATAGGCCATGATTTTCAAAATCCACAATCAAATTACTCAAGAAAAAATATGAAAAATGGAAAAAGAAAAAATCGAAAAATTTTGGGCTGAGTGAGAAAATTAGAAGTTCGCGTTTCTTTTTTCCTTTTTCGGCTTTTTCTTTATTATTTTCGAGTTTGGTAGGAAAAAAATAAACGTGAATGTTAGGGTTTGGTGTCACAACATCAAAATACTTACTTGACTTTTTTTTCTTTTTCTTTAAAAAAATAGTACTATTATGAATAAAATATATCTTAAAGAACAAAAAAGAAATGATCGTTGCTTGTGTATGAATGAGTGATAGTGTTAATGTTTACACAAAATTTAAGAATGGATATTAACCGTTGATTGAGTGGACTGGAAAACTTGGACGGTTTAAGATAGAAAACTTAGACAAAGTGTTGTGAATTGTATTATAGAGGATAATTATTTTTTTTGGGCCAATAGTGGAGGAGGATGGTTATATGGTACGAAATTGGCCTCTGCCACTGCCGATGAGCTGGTCTAGATGTTTTGGCTGTTGTTAGGCGGGCGCCCGCTTTCGCGGATATTTTTTTTTTTTTTGAGAGATGCTTTCGCGGATTTGACCAAAACATTTTTCTTTCTTCCAAATTGGTCTTTTAGTCTTTTACCAATTACTACTTAGTTTAAACTTTTCATAATGGAAAGTGGAAACTGTGATTTATCTAATTTATTAAAGACCAAATTGATCAAAATTAAAGAAGAAGATAGACTTGCTATTATTTATGTCATTGATTTCTCATTATTTAAGAACAAAATTGTGCAGTAAGCCGTTATCAATGTGTGGGAGAATGCTTCTTTTCCATTTTGGTCCAAATCATAGGCTTCCTTTATAAATGATAGTATATAAAATTTTAAAAGAAAATGTCTACACCTTTGTGTAATGTTTGTTTTGAGTCTAAACTCTTTAAGAAAACAAAAATCAAGTCTAAACTTTTACGATCTGTTCTATTTGAGTCTATACCATTGAATTTTTTTCTTTTTTTTTCATTTATACTTATACCATTGAATGAATTGAAACATATTGAATCTGAACCTTCGTGTGATTTAACAAATTGAGTCTAATTTAGATAATGATAAGTTCGATTCAGATGAAAATGTAAATCATTGTGATATTTCTGCTTAATACAATTATTACTGTAGCAATAATTGAATTTAATAAATTGGACTATATTTCATCTAAAAATAGGTTTGATTTATTGAATCCCGCAATGGTTTCGATTTGATTTGTTTTTATACGAGTGTGGGTGAAAAGAAATTTTAGAAAGATTGTATTCTTGAGTTTTTTTTTAATCCTGATATATTTTTTAATGGAAGTTTACCAAACTTTTACTCTAAAGAAGAAAGAGTTTTTTTTTTTTGAGATAAAAATCATTTTCATTTCTTAAAGAGATTGGGGTATATTTTTTAATGGAAGTTTACCGAATTTTTACTCTGAAGAAGAAAGAGTTTTTTTTTTAGATAAAAATCATTTTCATTTCTTAAAGAGATTGGGATTACAAACGCACAGGAAGACCTGAAGAAAGAGTTTTTTTTTTTGAGATAAGAATCATTTTCATTTCTTAAAGAGATTGGGATTACAAATGCACAGGAAGACCTGTACACCGCTACGTGATTAGCTACAATACCGAAATGCTAATCTATGAACCAACAAACCCTTTCCTCAAGGGACAAACCCAGTGAAATCTCATTACAATTCAAATAAATCTCTATACCCAAACATCTAAATGAGAATTTAACTCAAATTAGAAACTATACCATAAATAAACTACATATATACCTACCAAATAAACAAACAAATTACAAACAAACTCACATTCTGTGAGAATTGAATCTAAAACCTCTTGGTCTAAGTAGGCTGGAACTAAGAGTATAGTACTCTACCACCTGATGGCTAAAGAAGAAAGAGTTTAGTTTCACTTATTTCAATTGCAAATTAGTATTTCGGAAAAAGATTTAGATTGAAATTGGTCATTTGACATGTACGAGAAAAGAAAATGGCCATTTTGACCAATGGTAGAATTAATTATTTGAGCATATAGTCATAAACCCAAAGGGTTTAGCATAGACACTAGCTTTATACAATTTGGTTAGACTCAAGTAGCTCGAAGTAGCTGAATCCAAAATCTAGGTATATAGATACATACTTTTTTTTTTACTTCATTTATATAGTTTTTAATGTGGTTTAATGTGGGCCTATAAAGATTGTGTTAATTTTTATCTTCTATATATATAGGCGTAGTGGTATCATGATTTTGCCATGAAAACCTTGTTTGAAAACTATATTCTTGGCTGTACATGTAACCCATTTTGAGGGATGCTATGGAGGGAATAGGGATGCATTAATTTTTCTTATATTATTTCATACATAATAAATTAATATACATAATAATAATTATAACTATCATATTATTTACGAATATTTAAATGTTACTAACTTACTTTTTTTTTTGGTACATGATCAAATTGTAAATGTAACTTACTATGCTTTTATATAAAAAAAAATCAAATCAAGTAGAACTCGTAGTAGTAGTAACATTGAATACTCGATTCCATCACACACTTATTAGTACTCACTTTACATGTAAATGTGTAATGTGTATATTCTTTTTCAATTGTTCACATGTAATAGTGCTTAATATGGAGGAAGGCACGGGCACCTACTTATTTTGTGCTGTAGTACAGTACTAGTAGTTTATCAATTTTAATCACACTCTGAATAATAATAATAATAATAATAAAAAACTCGACTGACTTTTAACTGGATGTGATATTAACGGCAAAGGGAAAGTCCGTTAATCCAACGGTAGCATCTAGCATGAGTAACGGTGTCAAACAAAATAAACCGACGTCAGAAATTAGATTTGCTATAATTTATTTATTAATTAATAATAAAATTATCTATAATTATTCTGTATCTAATAGGATTCGAACCCTAGACTCTTCTCCGCTGCCTGCAGTCACCGTCCTTTCTCAATTCTCAGCCACCGTGCCGCTGCGCCTTCCCGCCAAGTCCACCCTTTGAATTCAAAATATCAAACAGTAAGCAGATTCCTGTTTAATGGACGAGATCATATCCTCAGCTCTGGAAGAAATCTGCGCGAAAGGCCGCGATGGTCTCGCCATATCCTCTCTCTGCTCGAACCTCAATTTGAGCTTCGAAATTAAACGAGCCTTGTGGACCAACCTACTCAAAATCCCGACCATTCAATTTCAAGTGCGAAACCTTGTTTACGATTCCGACGATCCTTCGATTCGATGCTTTGATGACGCGGAAAAACTTGATTTGGTCATCGTTGCTAAGGACAGATTGCGTGATAACTTTTTAGGCGTTTATGGTTTCTCGTTGGGAGTTGATGAAAAAGAGTATCGTCAACAACGTCTCGCTCTCGAACGCATTGCCACTGCTAGGTTAATTTGAGCACTGCTCATCTGCTTATATATTTTAAGGTTTATGTAATTTCTGGTTCGTTTGTTTAATTAGAAATTGTTTATGGTCTAATAGTTTTTCTTAATGATATAGGACTGATTGATTGTTATGATTTCTATTTTGGGGAAAAGCAAAAGTCCTGAATTCTTAATTATATACATATTTAAAAAAATATATTGCTACTATTTTTGAAGTTGTACTGTATTTTCACTAGGTACTCGTTTTCCTTGATTTCTAACATCTTTTGGAAAATGGGAGAACAACAACAAACAGAGAGTCAAATTGTACACTGTAATTCTATATATTTGTTGATGGATGGCTTTTAATTTGTTTTAATTGTGTGCTTTTAGAACGAACGGGATAACCCAAAGTCAGCTAAGCAAGGAATTTGGAATGGAGGGCAATAAAACTTTTTATGTGGTGAAGAAGCTTGAGAAAAGTGGCTTAATTGTAAGGCAAGAAGCTGTTGAGAGAACAAGAGCTACTGGTAATCAAGGGCAATCCACAAGGTTAATTCATTTGCGCCGTTATGCAAAGAATTTGGGATCTCAACAAAAATTTGAGATTACGAAAGAGGAAGAGACAATGGGCAATGCTGATTCTCAAATTAAAAAGATTAAAGAGGACGTGCTTGTAAAAGATTATGTACCATCTATGAAAGCTATATGTGATAAACTTGAGGAAGCTAATGGCAAGGTCATTTATTCATGAAACCTATATCCATAAACATATAAGCAGATTTATATTTTAAAAAAGTTCTTACTGATTCTGTTATTTGAATGCTCCTTTTCTCTTGGTAGGTTCTTGTCATTTCAGATATTAAACATGATCTTGGCTATGGTGGGTCACGGCCAAAGCATAGAAACTGGAAAAATGTAAGTATTTTTATTGGTTTTTTTCCCTGAAACTATTGAGGATTGAATTTGTTTTTGCTTCTCTTGGTGGTCTATTCTGAATTGCTTCCATCTTACATTGCTTACTTTGCCATCTGCTTTTAGATTTGTGGAAGATTGATAAATGCTGGTGTAGTAGAGGAGACTTATGTAAAAGTGAATGGAAAGGTTAGATTGACGATCTCTGCAACCAATGTCTTGCTTGTTTACATATTTTGAGCTCCATTTTCTTATCCATCTATGTTCACCATTAAGTGTAAGAGCATTTGTTTTGGTTTTATAGTATTCCATTTGTTTGCTTTATTCATTATTTTGTTTGAATTTATAATTCTCTCTTTTCTCTCGTTTCAGTCATTATTGCTTATACTGTTTTGCACTCAACATTGTGCTTCAGAAAGAAGCCATTTGAATATATGTGTTAATACAAAACTTTCAATCAAATTAATAAGCTTCTTTCTTCTTCCTTTCTTCCTGCTGCCATACTTACCAAAACTTGTATGCATAAGATGATTACTTTCACCATATTTGGCCTTCGATTTATGGTATAGTCTTTTATAAAATTATTATGTACGGGCCTAATTTCCTAAATATAAGTGATTAAATAACAACAATACAGACATGATGGAATTTCGTATTAAATTATATGCATATGATGTATTTATGAAATAGCTTTTGCTTGAGGTGTTAGGCTTCCTTCTATTGAGTGGAACAACTTTTTACCAATTTCATGTTGGATCTGTTTCTGAAATTTATGCCTAAACATATTTCTGCCTTTCACAGGATGAGCTCTGCCTACATTTGCTAAAAAAGTTTTCCCCGATTGATTTTGAACAAAAAACAATAAAATACGTTGAAGGCAATGAATTGAAATTTGGAAGATGCCAAAGAGCTAACCAGCTTGTGGAGCTTCCTATCGACCATCAGATTTATGACGCAATTGATGCTGCAGGATTTGAAGGGATGCTTATCAAAGAGGTTTTGCAAAGAGTCTAAAATATACTATTCTCTATATTCCAAGTATCATATAAACATTTTTCCCTGGGCATCTTTTCAGTAGAGTTTTACATAATCTTAAATGTTCTTGTCAGTGCACTTTCATCTAGTAAAAATGAAAAAAAGGTAGGGAATAGTGGGGAGGTGGAAGGAAGAAGAAGAAGAAGAAGTTATGTAAGCTTTTAGCCGCAATATTTGTGCGTAACTCCTTCATAGAAAATTTCTAGATCCCATCTTAACTCACAATATTTTCTTAATATTCTTCACGAGCCAAAAAAGGTCTTACTTTGAGTAGTTGGAAATTAGGGTAGATCACATAGATCTGCTTTGAGAGGTTGTGTTTATGTTTTTGCTAGAATCATACAGTTGCTTTATTGTAGACTTCAATAAGGTGATATGGAATTTTGAAGTGTTAGACCAGGCAGCACATCTCTTCAGGGGAGCTAGGGAAGTTATGTTTTCTGCGTCTTTCCATTTGGCACTGCAGATGGTTAAGGAAGATGGAAAATTGCGTGTATTGGAGATAATTGTTGTCTTTCTTAAGATTCCATTCTATTTCTATCCTTAACCATCTAAGTGAAGACAGGTCACAGTAGTCATATTGTTATACTAACTTCTTTTAACTACATTGATGCTCTTCAAATGCCTAAAAGTTCACATTTCAAAGATGATGAAGGAGAAGCTGGTTGTGTTGTAAATCTGATAAAATTCGATTAATAAAGTTAGAACTGGTAGATAGTGTCATAAGAGCAAGTAATTACGTGCCTGCCTTGATGCACCAGAGTCATCTTGAACAACCAGAGTGCACATGAGACCTGAATTTTTATTGATGATGAACGGAACCAATATTCTCTCAACTGTTTGTGTAAACTGAATTTTCTTCTATATGTAACAAAATGCACAATTCTAGAAATTTATGATGTTTTATACCAAATCTAGATATATTTGTCTCCATCTCATTCATAAATTTTGCTGTAGAACAGGTCAGTCAGAGGTTTGGTCTTGATCAGAAGACGAGTCTCAAGAACTGTTCTACTATGAGCAATAAATTTGGGATGCATATGCAGAGGGAACTTCATAACAAGACATGTGAATACAGAATTCGGACAGCCAGGAACTGTGAGTCATCTAATGAGATTCCAAGTGGATCAAAAGACCTTTCGAGCAAAAGTTCTAGTTTGTTTGTTGTCAATCCTGGGTTTTCAGAAGGACCTGCCCAATTACATCTTTGGAATTCTGAAATTGATACCCTGGGCAAGGCAAACAACTGGGAAGCTGAAAGAGAGCTTTCCTGCTTTTCTCCGAAAGGTAGTGAGGCAAGTGGTATTATTACTAATAATTGCGAATCACAAGAGTTAATACATGGAGCCGAAAAGCAATTTACCAACACAGGACTCCACTCAGTGAACACTGCAAGAATGGCACTGAAACCCTGTCCGGCCTTGACAGTGGATAGCTTTCGGAGGGAGCAGAGGATACTTGAATGGTTACAGGTCTTTGCCTCATCGCTTCACTTGAGACAGGAAATAGCTATTTTTCCTTTTTTTTCTTTTTCTTTTGTTTTCTGTAATTTGATAACTCATGAGCTGCTATCCCTGTGTGCATCTGTGTCTAAACTAAATGCAGGTTGAAAAGATTGTCTTGAAAGCAGAGCTATATAGGTGGCTTGTGAATCTTGAGAAGGACAAAGGCACAACAATGGACAGGAAAACTGTGGACCGCATTTTGCACAAGCTTGAAAACCAAGGGCAATGCAGGTGTATACTCCTAGCTATAAATGAGCTTATGAACACTGATGGTAACCGTAAAGTCAAGGTGGTTTTGCACCCATCTATTCAAAGTTTATCTTCTGAAATACTAGGTAGAATTCGTGATAGACTCATCTCTTTTGAGAAGCAAACTCATGGTCAGGCCTCATTCAGGAAGAAGAACATAAACTCAGTTCTTGTATTGGATCATGTACAAAGAACTATCACTCGTAATGGTTCACATGCCTTTGCTCTTAGAATGGCAGCCATGCGCGCTAATGGATTCACATCAGGAAAAATGGTTCGTGCAAAGCTGTTGCATAGTTTTCTATGGGAGTATGCATGTGGTTCATCTTCTAAGGATGGTGTTTCATCATATGGGAAACAAGATCATGATATACAGAATCCTCATGTCACTTGCAATATGTTTGATGTGGAAGCAGCTATCAAGAGCATTCCACTTGAGCTATTCCTTCAAGTTGTGGGTTCCACAGTTAAAGTTGACAACATGATGGAGATGTTTAAGAATGGAGTACGTTTAGGTGATCTTTCTATTCAGGAGTATAATGATCTTAACAATACTTCAGCAATTAGGAGACTATCATCAATTTTATCTATATTACAGCGGTTGAAGGTATAATTCTCGCTTATCTTTTAGTATAAATTTAAACTGTGAATAAATGTTTCTGAATCTTTTCATATATATCACATCGTTTGAACAGGATTGATCAGTTTTATGAATGCCAGAATATGATGCTATTACCATGGTGTAGGGACCAATCTCTTAAATAGAGAGGTTGGGTCATATAAGCCTGATTGGATCTCCAATGAAAGAATTCTGAGAAGCCTCATACATTTTTTAATAGAATTTCTTTCTTTGAAGCTGATGGCTTATTTTCATATGTTGGTATGCACATAACATAAAACAAACAAAAGCATGTAGTTTGCATAAGACAATCTACTCAACAGCAACCTTAACCTGATTATCTATCTTGATGGGGTTTACTTTTAGATTAATTAAATAACTAGTATAGACAATTCTAGCACTTTAGCATGTGCTAGTTCTAGTTCTAGATTTACAAATAATTAAATAATGTGTTGGTTTAGTAAGATTAGACTCTGTGTCTGCATCTGACAGTTGTTATCCAACCAATCTAAGCTCAAATTATGTTGAGCATTTGAAAGAACTACTAAAATGCAGCCTCATATCTATGACTTCATTTAATTTTTAACAATTTAATTTGTTGTCCATCAAGAATTATATGCTCTAAAGATATGATTACAGAAAACAACCAGTCATTTTGTATAGTATTAATTAGATCTGTTGAAGTTTGGCCTTAGTAATTTCTATATATGATATATGTATAGCACTAGTGATTGCTAAAGCCATAAAGACAATCGTCTATATATTCATTGTTTTTAGACTTAATGCCCTTTTCGCCCCTGTATTTGTATGATTTTGACGTCTTGCCCCCAAACTTTAATTTTGGACATTTTGCCCCTTAAACTTGCAATTTGAAACCATTTTAGTCCCTCTCAAACAATATTGCTGATGTGGCCTTGCCATGTGTCATTTTGGTCCAACATGGCATTGTCACGTGGCATTTTTGGTCCGACGTGGCATTGCCATGTCAGCAATACCATTTGAGAGGGACTAAGATGTCCTCATATTGCAAGTTTAGGGGGCAAAAAG
The DNA here is from genome assembly GCA_001974825.2 of Corchorus olitorius. Classification (NCBI taxonomy): domain Eukaryota; kingdom Viridiplantae; phylum Streptophyta; class Magnoliopsida; order Malvales; family Malvaceae; genus Corchorus; species Corchorus olitorius. The sequence continues at coordinate 6,939 of AWUE01020776.1, read as the reverse complement.
TCCCAAATTAAAGTTTAGGAGGCAAAAGGTCAATTTTAGACAAGTTTAGGGGCAAAAAGAGACTTTAGTCATTCATTTTTAACTTTGGATGGCTCAGAGAAATCGAACTTGGAAACTATCATGATCCGGTGCATTTACAGCTATATATACTACTGTGGATAATAGGTCGTTTGCATGCCGCTTATCTACAACTTTAATAGCATATATTATAATATTATTATTTCTTTTTGAAGTTTTTTTGGTTTAACTGCTTTGGATGCTCTTGTTTAGTATATTCTTAGTATCAAACCTAAAGAATTCATAATTGTACATAGTTGATTCAGCTGGTAACTAGTGGAAGTTCTGATGATGAAGCCACTGTCCCAAATGCCTGTCCTGTGTATGCCATGGAGCTTAAGGCTTATATTGAGGAACCACCATTAACTGAAACATATTCAAATTCTGGATCCCTTGATCTTTTTCCAAACACAGATGCTGTACGTGAGATTATCAGACATGATTTTTTCCTCTCAGACAGAGATGCTATTGATGAGTACTGGCGAGTTTTGGAATATATATATGCAGTGGCTGATCCAAAATCTTCTTCGTGTGCATTCCCTGGGTCTACAGTTCATGAGTTACGTTTGCATTTTGTTTTTCTACACCTCATGAGAAAATGTTCATGAATCATGTATACCTTAGCCATGTCCAAAGAATGTTTTATTCAGTATGGTTGTCAGTTGTGTCCATAACCTTAAGATTGCCTTGTCTTATTATAAATCAAAGAGATGGAAGATAGTCATGAATAAAAGTTTTACAGATTTTTGGTCACGGGTCATGGGGTGCTGGTCGAGGAATGGCTTCTGGTGAGCATGCTAAGGTACTGAAGCATATAGGGAAGCAAAATTTCAACAGAAATCTTCCATACAAAGAATGTAAGAAGATTGCGAAGACCCTAAATCTCCGACTGGAGCAGGTTAGATCATGTGTCAGTTTCTGTAATGTTTTCCCCTTTTTCTTTAAGTATAACATCAGTTAATGTTTTCTCTAGGTCAGTTTCTGGACCTAGAGAAAAAAATCTTCAGATCGTTCAATTTCATTACTCAATGACTTTCATTGTTATCTCGAAATTAATGTTCATAATATACTTAATAGTTTTTCGTTTTAGATTCGTTATCCTGTGTTTTATAGTTGAAAGTATTTCTCCTTTGACATGTTGCAGGTACTTCATGTGTATTATACTAAGCTTCGGCGTTGTAGAAAATTTCAGGATAATTTGAATGCTGTGGAGGCAGAACAGAAACTGGTGCAAAGTAGTTCTTTTTCTCGGAAAAGGAAAATATCTGCAGAAGCTAAAGTGCTAAAGCATAGAAGAATTGCTGACAAAAATGGAACACTTTGTCAGCATATTCTTCCTAGATCAGCGGGAAATGATGATGATCTTGGACCAGTCATACTATGTTCATCAGAGGGAGGCGATTACAAAAATATCATTGAAGGCATGGAATGGAATCAAAACAGAGGTGTTGGCCAGGAAGAACAGTGTGATAATTTGAACGGGGAAAAGATTAATTTAGCCTTGGAAGAGGTTCTTCAGAGAAGGCAGGTGGATATACTCGAGGCCCCTCAAAAACCTGCAGATGGATGCAACTCCCAATTTCCACCTCATACAGGAAGTAGTGCTGCTAAATTTTCTAGGTGGCTTCATGAACGTAAAAAAGATTTTATGAGAGGAGGAATTGATCTCACTGCAGATTTACGGTGTGGAGAAATATTTCATTTGTTTGCGTTAGTTTCTTCAGGTGAACTGTTCATTTCCCCATGTCTTCCAGTTGAAGGTGTTGGAGAAGCTGAACATACCAGAAGCTTAAAACACGTCTCTCATTTCAATGACTCTTGTGATATTCGCCGAGAAAAAGGTTTCCCAGGTATCAAGTTATCTGTGCATCGATTACCGAAGCAAACCACTGTTGCTCTAGAATCATCCTTCAAGAATGGGGAGAAGAGTGGTAATGGACATTTTGTTGATGGAAATCATCTCAGAGGAATTTTAGCAAGTCTTACAGTTGGTAGCAATCCATTATACAATCTCAATCTAGGAAAACCTGTCCCTAAAGATGGGGATTCATGTGTAACGCCTTGGGAAGTGATGGCTGAATATGCTACAAAATTGATTTCATTACCTTCCAATCAAGAATATGCTGGTACTTTGTCTCCTGAGGTCTTTAAAGCTGTCTACACCGCACTCCAGAAGGCTGGTGATCAAGGTTTGGCCATTAGAGAAGTTTCAAGAGTTATGGATACATCAGGTAGACATGCTAATCTTTCCTAGAGCACACATATTTAAAAATGCATTTCTTTCTGATTATATGAAATACCTTCATAAAAGCATAGTATTTATTGCTTGTCAATCTTTTTCAGGAGAAAAAATGACTGAACTTGTCATTGATGTACTCCAAAATTTTGGACGAGCAGAAAAGGTAGGTTTGATTCCGCCATTTGACCATACTTGTTCCTGAAATTTAGAAAAAAATGTAGCTCAGCATAGATATGGTATGACACACTTGTGGTGAAACATGGAAAGTGAAGGGTCTAGCGGGATCTAGTCCCCTTTTAGTTATCTCCCACTTTGATATCTTATTCGACTTTCTTCTTGTGCTGGCCATTGCAAGTAACTTTTTTTTTTGTTACATATTTATGAACCCATTACAAGAATTAGAACATTTATTCATAAACTGATATTCTATTCCCTCATGTCATCTGGTCCTATGTCGAAGATTGGGGAAGGAGTCCCATTACATTATCTCTAACTTCATCATAGATTCGCAAAATATTTGGTGTGGTGTATACCTGAAAATGTGGAAGATTTAACCTGCTTTTTGTTTTTTCACAACTGCACAAGTCAGCTTTCATCCTAATGAATGGTTCCCTCCAATGGATGATGCTTTTATACAGGTCAGGGTTAATGGTTCACTTTATGCCATCGCTAGATCAACCGAGAAGCCCTCAAGCATACACATGGATGATAATGACTTGCAACAATGCAACATTCTCAATCATCATGATGATGGTGGTTCTGGTGGCCCATCGCTTGATGAAACTGACCAGTAAGTTTAATGTGGAGTCTATGCAACACAATGTTGTATTACCAGAAGCAAACAAAAGACATGATCTGTCTGAAGGATGCAAACGTTATGATGGAGTTGGAATCGCCAAGAATAATATACACAAGAAAATCATAAGCCAGACTTTTTGTATTGTGATGCAAAATCCAGGAATATCAGAGGTACATGCTTTTTGTGTTTGTTTTTATTTCATTTTCATTGTATTATTGCTGACTTTTGGTATAACATGGCAAAACTAACAACTATTGCAATAGGATGAGGGTGTAAAATAACCTAAAAATCTTGAATAATATGTTCTCTGTTTACAGATTTATCTTGATTAGAAATGTTTCAACTACTCCTAACATTTTTGTCAGAGATAGAGTTTGCTTTCCTCCAATGTAAACTTTAGGCTTCGGATATTTGTTTAAAAGCCATTTTTATACAGTAATTGTTATCCAACTGTGTTTCCCCTTCTTTAGGATTGTTAGCAATATCTTTGCTTTTAATGGGCTGATGTTATAGATTTATTAGGATCGAAAGTGAGGTATATAACAGTCAAGCAAGTAATTACTAACTCATACATGTTAACAATCTTTTGTACTTGTCCTTATGACATAATATTTTAGTTGACCAATTTTTTGGTTTGTATTCAACTGGATGTTATGCTAGTTTGAGCTGGTAATGTCAAGCTAGAGAGTGGGACTAGATTTTATGGGTAATGACACATTTTCTCATTATCTTTCCACACTTTTTGTGCAGGATGATATTATTTGCAAAATGAACTTGCCAAACCCTCAGGTAATAAGCTTTTTAAATTTATGATCTGAAGATTCAACTCTGCCAATTATGATACATTCATTACATAAATATGATAACTCTGTTTTCACCAAACAGAGTAGAATGGTATTAAGTGATGTCCATTGACACTGATTAGGTAGTAGAGAAATTACTATATATACGTATCGAGATGTTTCAATGTGGGATTATTGAGTTATTATTCCCTTTCATCTTAAAGTAGAAAAGGAACGTAAGATCTATAGAAAACTATTCTCTCCTTCATTTTAGTCTTTTCTACTGGCATAGTTTTTTTTTTTTTTTTTTGAATTTTTGAACTTATAAGAAGAGGTTTAACCTCGGTGATATATAGGTGTTGGAAACAAACTCTTACACTCTTCTTGTAATCTTTAACCATATATAGCAGTATAGGAAGTTTAATAGTGGATTCTACCATCCTTGGGTGTATGAACATTATTGCAGTAATATTCTTTATTTGTGATGCAGCTCTGTAAGAAGCTTCTAAGGTTGATGGTTCTGGATAAACACCTTATTGTGGAGAAGCATCAAAGTGCACCAAATGGAGTCCCAGCTATTTTACGAAACCTTATTGGGGGCAACAACTCGAAAGAATCAAAACCAATTTATCTTGAGCACTTTTTTGCCAACCCTTTGAGTACATATCTATTGTAGAAATGTTTATTATGACAGAAAATTTGATTAATAATTAAAGTCTCAATGTACACATATATATAAAAGAAACAAGATTCAGATATTCGTAAAAATAAATACTTAAATTGAATGTGGCTGAGATTTTGTTCAATGAATATAGATATTTCAAGGAGTATTTACGTCAAAAGTCATGCAAAAAAAAAAAAAATTTACACGAAAAAATACACAATTCAACGCAAAAAAAAAAGAAATATTTTTCTCGCTTTAAATATAATTTTTCTATTTTTTCCGAATCTATTTTTAATTAAATCGTAACAATATTCAGATGCTCGTAAAAACAAATCCTTAAATTTAATGTGGTTGAAAGCCTGAGATTGGTTAGATGAATATACATATTTCACGGAGTATTTCAACCAAAAATCATGCAAAAATGAGCCGAGGCCCCCGAAACGCGTTTTTATCACAAAAACCATGATGGTTAGTACACGATTTTAGGCTAAAAACTGACCCGAATTTTTTTTTTTTCTGAATTTTTTGCCACAATACTCAGAAAAAATATATAATTCAACACCAAAAAGATTGATGGTTTTTTCACGCTTTTAATATCATTTTTCCAATTTTTTTTCCGAATTAATTTCTAATTAAATCGAAATAAGATTCAGATGCTCGTAAAATCAAATCCTTATGTCCAATGTGGCTGACATTTGGTTTGATGAATATAGATATTTCAAGGAGTCTTTGTGCCAAAAATCATGCAAAATTGAGTCGGGGCTCGGAACGCGTTTTTAGCCAAAAACCATGATGGTTGTTAGTACACGATTTCGGCTAAACACTGATCGGAAAAGTTTTTTCTTAATTTTTTACCATAATACTCAGAAAAAATATATAATTCAACGCCAAAAAGATTGACGGGCTTTTCACGCTTCTAATATCGTTTTTCCATTTTTTTCCGAATTAATTTTTAGTTAAATTGAAATAAGATTCAGATGCTCGTAAAAACAAATACTTATATCGAACGTGGCTGGGATTTGTTCGATGAATATAGATATTTCAAGGAGTATTTACGTCAAAAATCATGCAAAAATAAAAAAAATATTTTCGGCAAAAAATACACAATTCAACGAAAAAAAAAATTGAAAATTTTTTCTCGCTTTAAATATCATTTTTCTATTTTTTTCCAAATCTATTTCTAATTAAATCGAAACAATATTCAGATGCTCGTAAAAACAAATCCTTAAATCTAATGTGGCTCAGAACCAGAGATTGGTTAGAACAATATAGATATTTCAAGGAGTCTTTCTGCCAAAAATCATGCAAAACTGAGCCGAGGCCCCCGAAACGCGTTTTTAGCCCAAAAACCATGATGGTTAGTACACGATTTTCGGCTAAAAACTGACCCGATTTTTTTTTCTAAATTTTTGCCACAATACTTAGATAAAATATATAATTCAACACCAAAAAGATTGATGGTCTTTACATGCTTTTAATATCATTTTTCCAATTTTTTTCCGAATTAATTTCTAATTAAATCGAAACAAGATTCAGATGCTCGTAAAATCAAATACCTTATATCGGACGTGGCTGGGTTTTTGTTCGATGAATATAGATATTTCAAAGAGTATTTACGTCAAAAAATCATGCAAAAAGAAAAAAAAATATTTTCGGCAAAAAAAATACACAATTCAACGGAAAAAAAAATTGAAATATTTTTCTCGCTTTAAATATCATTTTTCTATTTTTTTTTCGAATCTATTTCTAATTAAATCGAAACAATATTCAGATGCTCGTAAAAGCAAATACTTAAATCTAATGTGGCTCAGAGCATGAGATTGGTTCGATGAATATAGATATTTCAAAGAGTATTTATGTCAAAAATCATGCAAAAATAAAAAAATATTTTCGGCAAAAAAATACACAATTCAACGCAAAAAAAATTGAAATATTTTTCTCGCTTTAAATATCATTTTTCTATTTTTTTTCCGAATCTGTTTCTGATTAAATCGAAACAATATCCAGATGCTCGTAAAAACAAATCCTTAAATCTAATGTGGCTCAGAGCCTGAGATTGGTTAGAAGAATATAGATATTTCAAGGAGTCTTTCTGCCAAAAATCATGCAAAACTGAGCCGGGGCCCCCGAAACGCGTTTTTATCCAAAAAACCATGATGGTTAGTACATGATTTTGGGCTAAAAACTGACCCGAATTTTTTTCTGAATTTTTTCCACAATACTCAGATAAAATATATAATTCAACACCAAAAAGATTGATGGTCTTTACATGCTTTTAATATCATTTTTCCAATTTTTTCCGAATTAATTTCTAATTAAATCGAAACAAGATTCAGATGCTCGTAAAATCAAATCCTTATATCCAATGTGGCTGACATTTGGTTTGATGAATATAGAT
>AWUE01020774.1:0-39420 GCA_001974825.2 Corchorus olitorius | reverse complement strand
TTTTTCAATTTTTTTTCCCGAATTAATTTCTAATTAAATCGAAATAAGATTCAGATGACTCGTTAAAAACAAATCCTAATATCCAAAGTGGCTGACATTTGATTCGATGAATATAGATAAATCAAGGAGACTTTGACGCCAAAAATCATGCAAAATTGAGCCGGGGCTCCGAAACGCGTTTTTAGCCAAAACCGTGATGGTTTGTACACGATTTTGGCTAAAAACCGACCCAAAAATTTTTATACCAATTTTTTGCCACAATACTCAGAAAAAATATATAATTCAACGGCAAAAAGATTGATGGGCTTTTCACGCTTCTAATATCGTTTTTCCTTTTTTTTTCCGAATTAATTTCTAATTAAATCAAAACAAGATTGAGGTGCTCGAAAAAACAAATCCTTATATCCAATATGGCTAAGATTTGGTTAGATGAAAATAGATATTTCAATGAGTCTTTGCACCAAAAATCATGAAAAATTGAGTCGGGGCTCCGGAACGCGTTTTTAGCCATAAACTGTGATGGTTAGTACACAATTTCGGCTAAAAACGGACCCGAAAAGTTTTTTTCTCAAATTTTTGCCTACAATACTCAGAAAAAATATATAATTCAACGCCAAAAAGATTGATGGGCTTTTCACGCTTCTAATATCGTTTTTCCATTTTTTCCCGAATTAATTTCTAATTAAGTCAAAAAAAGATTGAGATGCTCGAAAAAACAAATCCATATATTCAATATGACTGAGATTTGGTTCCATGAATATAGATATTTCAAGGAGCCTTTACGCCAAAAATCTTGCAAAACTGAGCCGGGGCCCAGAACGCGTTTTTAGCCATAAGCCGTGATGAGTAAACGATTTTGGATAAAATTTTGCAAAAACTGATCGAAAAAATTTTTCCTCAATTCTTTGCCTCAATACCAAAAAAAATAATAATTTAACACCAAAAAGATTGAAGGGTTTTTCCTTTTTTTCGAATTAATTTCTAATTAAATCGAAACAACATTAAGATACTCATAAAAACAAATTGTTAAAACGAATGTGGCTGTGATTTGGTTCGATGAATATATCAAGGAGTCTTTACGCTAAAAATTTTTCAAAACTGAGCTAGGGCCCCAGATCGCGTTTTTAGCCATAAACCGTGATAAGTAAACGATTTCGGCTAAAATTTTGCAAAAACTAATCCTAAAAAATTTTTCCTCAATTCTTTCCCACAATACTCAGAAAAAATATATGATTCAACACCATTACTTTGAAACCATGCAAAAACCAGGCAAAACTGAGTCAAGGCCCCAAAACGCGTTTTTAGCCAAACGTACACGATTTCGGCTAAAAATTGAGACGAAAAATTTTTTTCTCAATTTTTTGCGACAATAGTCATAAAAAATATATAATTTAATGCCAAAAAAATTGAAGGATTTTTCACACTTCTAATATCGTTTTTCCATTTTTTCCGAATTAATTTCTAATTAAAACGAAACAAGATTCATATGCTCGTAAAAATAAATCGTTAAATCGAATTTGGTTGGGATTTGGTTCGATGAATATAGATATTTCAAGGAGTCTTTACGCCAAAATCATGCAAAACTGAGCCGGGGTCCCGGAACGTGGTTTTAGCAAAAAACCGTGATGGTTAGTATAGGATTTCAGCGAAAGTTTCGCAAAAACTGACCCGAAAAATTTTTCCTCAATTTTTTTTGCCACAATAGTCAGAAAAAATACACAATTCAACGCAAAAAAAAATTGAAATACTTTTCTCGCTTTAAATATCATTCTTATATTTTTTTCCGAATCTATTTTTAATTAAATCGAAACAATATTCAGATGCTCGTAAAAACAAATCCTTGAATCTAATGTGGCTAAGAGTCTGAGATTGGTTAGATGAATATAGATATTTCAAGGAGTCTGTCTACCAAAAATCATGAAAAACTGAGCTGGGGCCCCCGAAACGCGTTTTTAGCACAAAAACCATAACGTACACGATTTTCGGCTAAAAACTGACCCGAATTTTTTTTCTGAATTTTTTTGCCAAAATACTCAGAAAAAATATATAATTCAACACCAAAAATATTGATGGTCTTTTCACGCTTTTAATATCATTTTTCCAATTTTTTTGCGAATTAATTTCTAATTAAATCGAAACAAGATTCAGATGCTCGTAAAAAAAATTCCTTATATCCAATGTGGCTGACATTTGATTTGATGAATGTAGATATTTTAAGGAGTCGTTGCGCCAAAAATCATACAAAATTGAGTCGGGGCTCGGGAACGCGTTTTTAGCCAAAAACCGTGATGGTTAGTACACGATTTCGGCTAAAAACTGATCCGAAAAGTTATTTCTCAATTTTTTTCCACAATACTCAGAAAAAATATATAATTCAACGCCAAAAAGATTGACGGGCTTTTCACACTTCTATTATCATTTTTCCATTTTTTTCTGAATTAATTTTTAATTAAATTGAAACAAGATTCAGATGTCTCGTAAAAACAAATACTTAAATAGAACATGGCTGGGATTTTGTTTTGATGAATATAGATATTTCAAGGAGTATTTACGTCAAAAATCATGCAAAACTGAGCCAATGCTAAAAACTGTTTCGAAAAATTTTTTTCTCAATTTTTTGCCACAATACTCAAAAAATTATATAAACCAACGATTTTAATTTTCCTTGGCATAGGAAACTTTAATATTAACAACCTCGGCATAAGACCAATTTTTTTAAACATGTAAAGTATTAAACTAATTTTTTCCTTAATGTCCATAATTTATTTAAATTAAATAAATATAAATTATAAATAAAAAGTATTCCAAATAATTATGGGGAGTAAATTATTATAATTATGTTTTGTATTTACAATATCTTTAAATAATTTAAATAAAAAGTTTCATGATTATAAATTATAATATTATAATTAAATATAATATAATTGAAAAATAATTATTAGAAGTAAATTATTTATTACATTTATAGTAGATTATTAATATCTTTTCATACTTTAATAAATTTAAATATTAGATTTACAATATCTTTCCATAATAATATTAATAAAAAAAGTTGAATCATCTCAAAAAAATAATAAAAAAGTTAAATGACTAAAAAGAATACTTCTTAAAAAATCAGTATACTATAATACTAAGGGTATTTATGAAATTTCCTAATTAGAATTTTTGAGTTCGTGATTTTATATAGTAGTATATAGTGTATATATATATATATCAAGCAAATTAAGCTTAATTAGTCTTCAAAGAGCAGGAAAAAACATGTTCATGTTGATCTCGTCTTCAAGAACACAACATCTCTGTCACTTGGGTGTACTGCAAACGGCTTCAAAGGATGTTGTTTACCGTCCCTTCCATCAATGTAATTCATCGTAACCAATCTTGAAGTCGTAAATTCCGTCCCAAAACTCCTCGGATTTATGATGATCCTTGACGTCCTTAACCTTCAACTTACCCGGTGAAAAAGAAGAACATACCCTTCGGAAAATCCCACAACAAATTCCCTCACATTGGTCGTAGCTAGTTGTCATTGCACCGATAATTGGAACAAAGGCCAAATTCGAATCCGCTTGGCATTGCTTCATCGTGTAAGGATTGTAAGCAATTACTCCATAGTTTCTAGAAATCGAAATCAAAACGGTAGGGAAAATCCTTGATTTCCTTAATAGGCAGACGGGTTTGGCTCCATTCTCCTGTCTGGAAACAAAATACATCAGCAAACCAGTGGAAGAGATTACTGTGGACTCGCACAACCTTAAGCCCTCGAATTGCCTGATTTGTATAGCAATAGTCCGATAAAAGCCCAAATTTAATCTTCAATCTTCATCGTCCTCAGGTCCTTTTCATCCTCTCATCTCCTAATTTCTTCTAATTTTTTCACGATTATAGCGTCGCTGTTTCCCATGAAGGTGATGAATAAATATTGCGGTTGATGGCGGCGTCGATTGAAGTCAGGGTTACTTAATTAGAATTAATTAATTTTGAGTCAAGGCTTGGAAACCCACTTGCAAACAAAAAACGTTTTGGTGCATGGAATTCGGACGAGAATTTCTGTCAAAAGATCATCGTTGAGATCCTCCATGGCTGATCAAAATCTTAGTAAAATTAATCACAGCTACTATATCTCTCGGCAATTTAAAGAAAGAGATAAAGGTGTTCTAAAATGAATTAATTGTACGATGAGCAATAGTAGTAGTAGTATAGTCTTAAGAAAACTTAAGATTAATTAATTGATTAATGTCAACAAAAGATCATATAAAGTACCCTGATTAAAAGTAACTAATGCCTACAACTAATTAAACTCAAGATCAAATTACATCAATTTAAGCAGGCAAAGTTGGAATGGATGTTGGCCATCGAGGAAATTGCTCAATTGGGAACGATTGATTGGGTTGACAATCGGCTGGTGCTTCACCAGCCAATTTCAACTCTTTAGTCTTCAAAGAGCAAGAAAAAACATGGCAAGGCCATGTTTTCAATACCACGTGGCAATACCACGTCGGACAAAAATGCCACATGACAAGGCCATGTCGGACCAAAACGTTGATATTGGCATTGCCCTATGGCATCGCCATGTCGGCAACGTGACGATACCATCAAGCGTACCGTTTTAGAGGGACTATTGGACTAATGTGGCTCTAAATTGTAAATTCAAAGGGCAAAATGTCCAAAATTAAAATTTACGAGGCAAATTATACAAGTTTAAAGGGCAAAGAGAGCATTAAGCCTTAAGCCACGTGTATATATATAATAAACCAACTTAGGAAAATTATCACTTTCTATATATCAATTACCGTACCAATTGTTACCATTTGGAGACTCTAGCTGACTTTGTCAGCATCTTATGTACCAAAAAAAAATAATGTCCAATTGTTTTTTTTTATTAGAAAAATTAGCGACCAATTGTTGGGTGAATAGTACTAATTTTGAGATACTATAAGCTAGTGAAATTCTATATATGGAATTGAGGGAATAAATAAATTTGCATATATTGAATACATACTAATTTTAATTATTATAATAAATTTGAAGGTTTGAATAGAGTTGAATTTAATCTCAATCTTCATCGTCCTCGGGTCCTTTTCATCCCCTAATCTTTTAATTTCTTCTAATTTTTTCACGATCATAGCGTAGACCGTCGCTGTTTCCGATGAAGGTGATGAATAATTGCGGTTCATGACGGCGGCAATTGAAGTCAGGGTTACTTAAAATTTTGAGCAAGGCTTGGAAACCGACTTGCAAACAAAAAATGTTTTGGTACGGTGCATGGAATTCGGACGAGAATTTGTGTCAAGAGATCATCGTTGAGATCCCCATATGGCTGATCAAAATCTTCGTAAAATTAATCACAGCTACTATATCTCTCCGCAATTTAAAGAAACACTAGAAATAAATGTGTTCTAAAATGAATTAATTGTACGATAAGCAATAGTAGTAGTATAATTTTAAGAAAGCTAAAGATTAATTGATTAATGTCAATAAATACAGATGATCATACATACATAGGCTTAAGAAATTAACTAAATTAAAAGCAACTAATGTCTACAACTAATTGAACTCAAGATCAAACAATATGAATTTAAGCAGGCAAAGTTGGAATGTGTGTTGGCCATCGAGGAAGCTCAATTGGGAATGATTGATTAGGTTGACAGTCGGCTGGTGCTTTACCAGCCAATTTCAACTCTTTAGTCTTCAAAGAGCAGGAAAAAACATCTTCTCTTGTCTTCAAAAACACAACATCTCTATCACTTGGATGGACTGCAAATGGTTTTAAAGGATGTTGTTCTTCGTCACTTCTATCAATGTAATTCCGAACCCAATCATTTTGTCGAATAATCTCGTCATAACCAATATGAAAGTACCGAAACTCCTCGGATTTATAATCCTTAACATCCTTATCCTCAACCTTCAACTTACCACATGAAGAATAATATACTCTTCGGAAAATCCCACAACAAATTCCCTCACATTGGTCGTAAATAGTTGGCATTGGACCGAAAATTGGAACATCATAAGCAAAATTCGAATCGGGGTTTCCTTTAAGATGGCATTGGTTCATCGTATAAGTATCGTAAGCAATCACTCCATAATTTCTAGATATCGAAATCAAAACGCCGCCATTGCAAGGAAAATCCTTGATGTCTACGACGCAATACTTCCTGTCCTTAATAGGCAAAACCGTTTGTGTCCATTTTCCTGTCTGGAAACAAAATACATCGACAAACCAGTTGTAGAAATCACTGTGGACTCGCACAACCTTATGCCGCCAATGTTGATGATAATGAATACCAATTCCTCGGATTGCTTGATTCGAATCGCAGTGATCCGACAAAAGCCCAAATTTAAGCCCTCCCATTTCCTTATTATGGGTGGGCGCATGAGGGAGAGCAACCGATTGCTTCGTGAAGGGATTGCAAACGTAATATATTGGACGATGAATTAATTCGAAGACGGAACAGCACAAGAGTAGATCGTTGGAGGAAGCTAATATTTTAAGAAATCCAATGGAAAGGGATAGAAAATCAAATCTGAATCCAATGGATTGGAAGATTGGTTCCTGGGAGATTGGGCCGTAGCCGCCAACCATGAACGTCACGGTACTGTAAGGTTTATGGCGATAGAGCCAGCGGCGAATGACGTCAGGGTCACTTAGGATTTTGAGCCAACGCTTGGAAACCGACTTGCAAATAAAAAAGGTTTTGCTACATGGAATTCGGATGAGAATTTCTGTGAATAGATCGTAGTTGAGATCTTCAATGGGAGGATAGGCGAGAGCTAGGCGGGTATTGGATTTGGCAGAATTACAAGGATGAGGATGTGCACCCATGACAGCAATAACCCCTGCAAAAATTACAGCTATATGAATGATCCGTCGGCAATGAAAATAGATCGGCAATAAGGTGTTTTTGTTTTAATTTAAACGTCTAGTCTAGTGTATATATATAAAAAATTTTGGGACTCCAATTAGGATTTGGAAAACCTATTGCCTCTCCCGATGGAAAACCTAGTTGTGTGTGGATTTAGGGTGAGTGGTTAATACCTTGTACGAGAAAAGACTTGGTCTAATAGATTTTGGGTTTGGGTTTGGGCTTGAAACTATATGTTTAAAATTAAAGTTATGAATATTAAAGGTATAGCATTATTCAGTGGTAAATGGCTTGTTCCAGTTTAAGCACCAAACTCAGGTGCGCGACCCGCGGGATCGAATCCGGATTAACTAATCAAAGCAAAGTTGATACCGGGTGGAAAAAAGAGTATAACATTTTGTGTGAAAAAAAAGTACAGTATTTTTCTTGGTGCCAAAAAATAGCTATATTTTTCTTAGATTAGTAATTTTTTAAAATAATTTTTGGATTATAGTGATTGATTTGTATGTATATATAACAAATCAACACTTAATTAGGAGAATTATCACTTTTTATTAAGTAACAAACAATATATGGTTGGGTGAAAGGTACTCATTTTGAGATATATATATATATATATATATCATTTTACTATCTTACTACTATATAAAATCACGAATTCAAAAATTTTAATTACGAAATTTCATAAATACCTTTAGTATTATAGTATATTGATTTTTTAAGAAGTACTTTTTTTAGTCATTTAACTTTTTTATTATTTTTTTAAGATGATTCAACTTTTTTTATTAATATTATTATGGAAAGATATTGTAAATCTAATATTTAAATTTATTAAATTATGAAAAGATATTAATAATCTACTATAAATGTAATTAATAATTTACTTCTAATAATTATTTTTGATTATATTATATTTAATCATAATATTATAATTTATAATTATGAAACTTTTTATTTAAATTATGTAAAGATATTGTAAATACAAAACATAATTATAATAATTTACTCCCATAATTATCTAAAATACTTTTTATTTATAATTTATATTTATTTAATTTAAATAAATTATGGAGATTAACGAAAAAAATTAGTTTAATACTTTACATGTTTAAAAAAATTGGTCTTATGCCGAGGTTGTTAAGATTAAAGTTTCCTATGCCAAGGAAAAAAAATTGCTGGTTTATATTTTTTTTTTTTTTTGAGTATTGTGGCAAAAAATTGAGAAAAAATTTTTTCGAAACAGTTTTTAGCACTGGCTCAGTTTTGCATGATTTTTGACGTAAAAACTCCTTGAAATATCTATATTCATCAAACAAAATCCCAGCCACATTCGATTTAAGTATTTGTTTTTACGAGGCATCTGAATCTTGTTTCAATTTAATTAAAAATTAATTCGGAAAAAATGGGAAAACATATTAGAAGCGTGAAAAGCCCGTCAATCTTTTTAGCGTTGAATTATATATTTTTTCTAAGTACTGTGGCAAAAAATTGAGAAAAAACTTTTCCGATCAGTTTTTAGCCGAAATCGTGTACGTCACGGTTTTTGGCTAAAAACGCGTTCCCGAGTCCCGACTCAATTTTGCATAATTTTTGGCGCAAAGACTCCTTGAAATATCTATATTCATCAAACCAAATGTCAGTCACATTGGATATAAGGATTTGTTTTTACGAGCATCTGAATCTTGTTTCGATTTAATTAGAAATTAATTTGGAAAAAAATTTGGAAAAATGATATTAAAAGCGTGAAAAGACCATTAATCTTTTTGGTGTTGAATTATATATTTTTTCTGAGTATTGTGGCAAAAATTCAGGAAAAAAAATTCTGGGTTAGTTTTTAGTCGAAAATCGTGTACCTAACCATTATGGTTTTTGGGCTAAAAACGTGTTTCGGGGGTCCCGGCTCAGTTTTGCATGATTTTTGGCAGAAAGACTCCTTGAAATATCTATATTCATCTAACCAATCTCAGGCTCTCAGCCACATTAAATTTAAAGATTTTTTTTACGAGCATCTGAATATTGTTTCGATTTAATTAGAAGTATATTCGGAAAAAAAATAGAAAAATGATATTTAAAGCGAGAAAAATATTTCTTTTTTTTTTTGCGTTGAAATGTATATTTTTTGCCGAAAATATTTTTTTTTGTTTTTGCATGATTTTTGACGTAAATACTTTCTGAAATATCTATATTCATCGAACAAAATCCCAGCCACGTTCGATTTAAGTATTTGTTTTTACGTGCATTTGAATCTTGTTTCAATTTAATTATAAAATAAATTCGGAAAAAAATGGAAAAACGATAAAAGAAGCGTGAAAAGCCCGTCAATCTTTTTGGCGTTGAATTATAAATTTTTCCAGAGTATTGTGGCAAAAAATTGAGAAAAAAAACTTTTCCGATCAGTTTTTAGCCAAAATCGTGTACTAACCATCACGGTTTTTTACAAAAAACGTGTTCCCGAGCCCCGACTCAATTTTGCATGATTTTTGGCGCAAAGACTCCTTGAAATATCTATATTCATCAAACCAAGTGTCTGCCACATTGGATATAAGGATTTGTTTTTACGAGCTTTTGAATCTTGTTTCAATTTAATTAGAAATTAATTCGGAAAAAATTAGAAAAATGATATTAAAAGCGTGAAAAGACCATCAATTTTTTTGGTGTTGAATTGTATATTTTCTGAGTATTGTGGCAAAATATTCAGAAAAAAAAAAAAATTGGCTCAGTTTTTAGCCAAAAATCGTGTACTGACCATCATGGGTTTTGGGCTAAAAACGCGTTTCGGGGGCCCCGGCTCAGTTTTGCATGATTTTTGGCAGAAAGACTCCTTGAAATATCTATGTTCATCTAACCAATCTCAGGCTCTCAGCCACATTAGATTTAAGGATTTGCTTTTACGAGCATCTGAATATTGTTTCGATTTAATTAGAATTAGATTCGGAAAAAATTGAAAAATGATATTTAAAGCAAGAAAAGTATTTCATTTTTTTTGCATTGAATTTTGTATTTTTTTCTGACTATTATGGCAAAAAATTGAGTTTTTTGGGTCAGTTTTTGCAAAACTTTCCCTGAAATCCTTTACTAACTATCACGGTTTTTTTGCTAAAACCACATTCCGGGACCCCGGCACAATTTTGCATGATTTTGGTGTAAAGACTCCTTGAAATATCTATATTCATCGAACCAAATCCCAGCCAAATTCGATTTAACGATTTATTTTTACGAGCATCTGAATTTTGTTTTGTTTTAACTATAAATTAATTCGAAAAAAAATGGAAAAACAATATTAGAAGTGTGAAAAATCCTTCAATTTTTTTGGCGTTAAATTATATATTTTTTATGACTATTGTCGCAAAAAAATTGAGAAAAAAAAAATCGTCTCAATTTTTAGTCGAAATCGTGTACGTTTTGCTAAAAACGTGTTTCGGGGCCTTCACTCAGTTTTGCCTGGTTTTTGCATGGTTTCAAAGTATTACAGTTGAATTATATATTTTTTCTGAGCATTGTGGGAAAGAATTGAGGAAAAATTTTTTAGGATTAGTTTTTCAAAATTTTAGCCGTAATCGTTTACTCATCACGATTTATGGCTAGAAACGCGTTCTGGGGCCCTAGCTCAGTTTTGAATAATTTTTAGCGTAAAGACTCCTTGATATATTCATCGAACCAAATCACAGCCACATTCGTTTTAACGATTTGTTTTTACGAGCATCTTAATGTTGTTTCGATTTAATTAGAAATTAATTCAAAAAAAGGAAAAAACCCTTCAATCTTTTTAGGTGTTAAAATTTTATATATATATATATATATATATATATATTTGGATTGAGGCAAAAAATTGAGGAAAAATTTTTCGGATCAGTTATTGCAAAATTTTATCCGAAATCGTTTACTCATCACGGCTTGTGGCTAAAAACGCGTTCCGGGGCCCCGGCTCAGTTTTGCAAGATTTTTGTCGTTAAGGCTCCTTGAAATATCTATATTTATCGAACCAAATCTCAGTCATATTGAATATATAGATTTGTTTTTTCAAGCATCTCAATCTTGTTTCGACTTAATTAGAAATTAATTCCGAAAAAAATGGAAAAACGATATTAGAAGCGTGAAAAGCCCGTCAATCTTTTTGGCGTTGAATTATATATTTTTTCTGAGTATTGTGGCAAAAATTTGAGAAAAAACTTTTCGGGTCCGTTTTTAGCGTAAATCGTGTACTAACCATAACGGTTTCTGGCTAAAAACGCGTTACGGAGCACTGGCTCAATTTTGCATGATTTTTGGCGCAAAGACTCCTTGAAATATCTATTTTCATCGAACCAAATCTCAGCCATATTGGATATAAGGATTTGTTTCTTCGAGCATCTCAATCTTGTTTCGATTTAATTAGAAATTAATTCGGAAAAAAAAAATGAAAAACGATATTAGAAGCATGAAAAGCCTGTTAATCTTTTTGGAGTTGAATTATATATTTTTTCTGAGTATTGTGGCAAAAAATTGAGAGAAACTTTCGGGTCAGTTTTTAGCCGAAATCATGTACTAACCATCTCGGATTTTGACTAAAAACGGCTTTCGGGGTCACGGCTCTGTTTTTCATGGTTTTTGGTGCTGAGACTCCTTGAAATATCTTTATTAGTCTAATCAAATCTAGGCCACATTGGATTTAAGGATTTGTTTTTATGTGCATCAGAATCTTGTTTCGATTTAATTAGAAATTAATTCAGAAAAAAATATGAAAAACGATATTAAAAGCGTGAAAAGTCCTCCAATTTTTTTGGCGTTGAATTATATATATTTTTATGAGTGTTTTTTCCAAAAATTGAGGAAAAATCTTTTTGGCCATTTTTACCATCATGGTTTTTGACTAAAAACGCGTTCCGGGCCTCGTCTCGACTCAATTTTGCATGATTTTTAGCGCCGAGATTATCTTATCAAATCTCAAGTATATTGGTTTTAAGGATTTATTTTAACAAGTAATTAAATCTTATTTCGATTTAATTAGAAATTAATTCAAAAAATATGAAACGAAAATTTGATTAATTTATTCTCAATAATTTGTAAAAATTTAGAAAAATTTAATCTTTTCAAAATTAACATTGACATTATATTGCATAATATGTAACTTAAAATATGTTTCAATCAAAACTCCAACCCCACGTGTGGAACACGTGGCAAATTAGTAGTATATATATATATATATATATATAAAAGCTAGTGAAATTCTATTTATGGGAGTGAGGGAATAATAAATTTTCATATATTGAATGATATATTTGCAATCTCTAGGACTAATTCTGAAAACTGAATTATATATTTTTCAAAGAACATAATCTTATAGAAAAAAGTAGCAAAGCATCACATTGTAGATATATTGATCATACTGATATAGGCTTATATAAGAAGTAACTAGTCCTACAAGGCTAAATTAAATAAAGATCTTATCAAACAAGAAATTAATTAAGCAGCTGGAAAAGTTGGAACGGGTGTTGGCCACCATGGGAGCTCAATTGGGAACAATTGAGGGGTACAAGAATGTAAGGTGGAGTTTTGCCAACCAATTTCAAGTCTTTGGTGTTGCAAGAGAGGGAGAAAACATGTTTCGTTGTCTTCAAGAACACCACATCTCTATCACTTGGATGGACTGCAAATGGCTTTAAAGTGGAAAGTTCGTCCCTTCCAATACAATCTCGAATCAACTTATTTCGTTTCAAAATCACTCCGTAACCAATCTCACGGCACCGAAACTCGTCATTAGAATTACAATCCTTAAAATCTATAACCTGCAACTTATTGCGAGGTGAAGAAAAAGAATACACCTTTCGAAAAATCCCACAACAAATTCCCTCACATTCGTAGCAAGTAGCTGAAACTCTTCCTCTTATTTTTGTAATACCCATATCAGAATCCTTTCCTATAAGATGGCAGTGTTTCTTCGTGTAGGTATCATAAGCAATTACTCCATATTTTTTTTTAGACATGGGTATCAACATGGTATCGCACGCAACATCTTTTATGCTTTCGAAAAGCCCTATGCTTTCGAAAAGCCCCATAAAAAGCCCCATATTGCCAATAGGCATAGGGGCCGTAGCCACTTCACGAGTCCATTTGCCCGTCTCGAAAGAAAATACATCTGCAACAAACAAGTACCTACTAATACTAACACGCACAACCTTGTGACGCCATTGTTGATGGTGAATACCACGGATCTCCTCCTCCCAATGGCAATAGTTTGACAGAAGCCCGAATTTTTTAATATAATAACCTTGAATATATTTGCCAGGAGCACGAGGGAGAACAACCCATTGCTTAGTGAAGGGATTGCAGACGTAAAATTTGTGATCAGCATTATAAGAATGCGAGTCCTCACATAAGAGCAAATCTTTGCAGGAAGCTAATATTTCAACAAACTCAATCGAAAAGGGTAGAAAATCTAACTTGAATCCAGGGGTTCCGAAGATAATTGGTTCCTCGGATATCGGGTCATGGTCGTTTAATATGAAGTTAATGATGGGGTGTGGTTTATGGTGGAGTAGTAAGAACCTGCGGTGAATGAAGGCAGGGTTAACCGAGGCTAGAATTTTGAGCCAACGCTTCGAAACGGACTTGCAAACATAGAGTGTTTTGGTGCATGGGATTCGGACGATTATTTCTGTCAACAAATCGTTGTCGAGATTCTCCATGGGAGAGTAGGCAAGGTGGATGGACTTGGAAGAAACAGAACCTTCCGCATCCATGGAACCAATTATAAACCTATAGATGATTTTAATTATTGAGTTAATTAGCCGAGAGGAAGAGAGAAAACTGATCAGTAATCTAACCTATATGTATGAGAGCTATATATGATCCGTAGCCGGTGAGAAGAGACAGGTGGAGAAGGTGTTTCAGCTTCTGCTTTCTATATAATTCCTATTTGGTGTGATGAAAATTGGAAGAGACTAGAATTAAACCCTAACTTGCTCTGCAAGTAATTACTAGCTAGAATTCGAGGTGAATTGGCTGGAAATTATTAGGATTTTTTTTTGAGAAAGAAATTATTAGGATTCATATGTTAGATATCCATCCATCTAAATTTTTATTTCGTCACGTTAAATTGGCCCATTTTATTTGGATTTTGGACTTTAGATCTTTTTTTTCTTTTTGTTGAAGATTTTGGATTTTTTCAAAAAAAAAGAAGAAGATTTTGGATTTTGATTCAAGCATATTCGTCACGTTAAATTAGCCCATTTTATTTGGATTTTCATATTCCTCACAAATTAGCCCATTTTATTTGGATTTTGGTTATTTTTTTTCTTTTGGTTGAAGTATTGAACTTTGATTCAAGCTGCTTTGGGCCGTTTAAATTAACACGTTCCGATAAGCTAGGAGTAAAGAATTCAAGTTAAAATGAGTACATTTCTTAGATAAATCTGGAGAACTTTCATTCAATTAGAAATCCGGATTACAAACATCGGGTGATAAAGTTCCCTACCCTACATAGTTAACAACATTGAAATAAGCATACTTAGCTAACCTATATATGAGTACAAAAATTAGCTTCTCTTTTTACATATACAAAAGAAATACTATCAAAGAAATTGACTAACTCCCGAATTACCTCAACCACACAAGCGCCTTCCCAATGATCCAATTCCAGCTTATTAATTGCTAAAATGGCCATCAGACAATCGCTCTCAATAATACAATGCCTAAAACCTTCACTCCTAGCCATCTTTACACCTAGCCGAATCGCAAACACCTCAGCATAAAATGAGTCCTTTACAACATGATTTCTGTCAACCATACAACACAAAACTACTCCATTCGAGTCACGAAGCACAACAGCTAAGCCTGCACAACCGCTAGAAGACTCAAAAGCAGCTTTTGTGTTGATTTTAATGAGTATAGAATTTTTGACAAAATAAAAAAGTACAGAATTAATATGTCACAAGTTGAGTCATACAGAAAGAATAGCATCCATATATAGAAGAATTGTTTTTTTTTTTTATAAATATATATAGAGAAGAATTGTTAATTTGCACACATTGTTAAAAAAATATAAAATTTTGAGACTCAATTAGGATTTGGAGGAAAACCTAGTTGCTAGTTGTGTGTGGATTTAGGGTGAGTGGTCAATACCTTGTACGAGAAAAGACTTGGTCTAATATAATTTCGGTTTGGGTTTGGGCTTGAAAATATGTTTAAAATTATAAAGCTATGATTATTAGTGTTTAAAGCTAGGCAAATTATATAATACACTGTCAATGGAGTTTAGCAGACTACACAAGCGGGTCCTGAAGGGTGATATGTGTCCTCTAGGGATTAGATTGAAATATTTAAAACTTAATTAATTCAAAAAATGGACATGTGTCAACTCCACAACCCGCTTGTGGAGTCCAAATTTTACACCGCCGATGTATCAAATAGTCACCCTTAAAGCTATAGTGTTTTTATTCACAAAAAAAAAAGGCTATTTCACCCAAAAAAAAAGCTATAGTGTTTTTCTTGTGGTGCCACAAAAATAGCTATATTTTTCTTATATTAGTAATTTTTTTGAATATTTTTGGATTATAGTAATTGATTTGTATATATATAACAAATCAACTTAGATATTTCTATTTCAAATACATGTTGGGATGATCTTGCAAAGGGGGGATTTTGATCATAGCTTATTTGTTTGACTAGTCTGCTCTGTTTTTTCATTTTTTGTTTTGATGTGCTGGACTGATTGGTTGATGAGCTCAATTCCGCTCTTTGTTTTCTTGTACTACTCTTTGGTATTTTTTCTTTAATATATTAATTTGCCTTTAAAAAACTTTCTAAAATTATCACTTTTTTATCAATTATTACCAAATGGTACTAATGTCACGCAAGTTGAGTTATACACTCCATCCTTTACGTACTAAAATGGATTGCATATATATGTATACATAAGAACTATACGTATACATGAGAATTGTTAATTTGCATCAGCAAATCAAAGAAGCAAAGCATATATAACGTCAATCATAATGTCATTCTTATTTCAATATGGATCGTCATATTATTAGCTTAATAAATTAATTAGTGATGCTGATTAAAAGTAACTTTATAATTAGCTTAAGAAATTAAGTAATGCTGAATAAAAGTAACTTTATAATCCTAGAATGATTGAACTAAAATATCATAAAGCAATTTATTATGACTTGACCCCAAAATTAAAAATGATGCCTCCGAACACGGAAAGGGAGTTGGCCACCATATGGGAGCTCGATTGGGAATACCATATTGGGGAGCAAGATTGCCAACCGGACCTTTAATTACCAACCAATTACACCTCTTTAGTCTTCAAAGAGTAAGAGAAAACATGTAATGGTGTCTTCAAGAACACAACATCTCTTCGGGTGTGATTAAGAAATTGAATAAGAAACAGAAATTATACATTGTACGTAAATTCTGAAGGTATAATACAAGAAACTAACTCTAACTTATAAGAAATTCAAAACTACACCGTTTTGAATATTCTATTACAAGTCCAACTTCCTAATTGGCAATTTTAGAAATCCAAAGACTAATTTCTCCTAATTGACAAGTTCAAAGAGTCACAATATCAATTAAGGCAATTAAGTCACGGGGATCAAAAGTAACTATATAATCCTAAACTAAAATTCAATAAAATATCAAAAAGCAAATTATTATGCCTTCACCCCAAAAAAAAATGTATGCCCCCAAAGGCCCAAACTACGGAAGTATCACCCTTTTGCCTTCAAATATTAAAGACAGGGACGGAGTTAGGGGGTGGCGGCCGCCCCCCAAATTTCCCGAAAGCCTATATATAGATAAGTTATTATTATTATTTAACTCTATTGAACTTCAATCCCCCCCCCCACCACCAAGTAATATATAGGTGTTTTTTATGAACCTGATTATAGGATTTTGATTCATTTATACTAATGACCATTAATTATTTGAATTAGTAATATTAAACTATTAATTATCAATCTAACTATATATAGAATTAGTTTATATATAAATCAGTTAACTATATCTAACTTTTGAGTAATTCAAATTAATAAATTAGTCTAACTACATACTATTAGGAGTTTAACTAAAGCATGGAGACACTTGAATTTTTGTCTAAACTGGTGGTATATGCATGCTCCTCAAGGTTTTATGATCTCACATTCAAATTGTATGTGGGTTTTGCAACCTAATATTAGATTTATATTTTACTTTGTTTGTTGTCTTAAACTTTTTCCTATAGTAAATTTTAGTTATTAATATATAAAAAAAATATAAGAATTTTTTTTTCCGCACATAAAAGAGGTAGTGAAAGGAAGTTTTTAACTCGAGAGGTTTTGTTCGAATAAATTAATTCAAAATTTTAGTCATCTCAACTAAAATGGAAATTTCATTTATGAGATTTATTGAAAATTTCGATTTTGATATAGAAATGTTTAGATTACATTTGTAGGATAGAGAAACCATCAAGTATATAGTATTACAACTGTTCCATTGTTTACTAAAACCAAATTTTACTATAATATTTTATAGGACTTTCGCCCCCCAAAACAAAATTTCTGGCTCCGTCCCTGATTAAAGGCATCCCTTTGTTTCCAAAGCTAGTGAAATTCTAATTATGGGACTGAGGAATAATAAATTTACATATATCGAATGCATACATATAATAATATATTTGCAATCTCTGACTCGTCTTGATAAAATAATAATTTGAGCAATTTAGTTCATACTCCCTCTCAGTGTTCAAAGAGAGGGAGAAAACATGTTTTGGTGTCTTCAAGAACAAAATATCTCTATCACTAATTGGGTGGAGTGCAAATGGCTTAAAATAGAAAGTTCGTCTCTATCAATAGAATTTCGAATCCACTTATTTCCTTTCAAAATCTCCCC
This sequence comes from Corchorus olitorius, assembly GCA_001974825.2. Lineage (NCBI taxonomy): Eukaryota > Viridiplantae > Streptophyta > Magnoliopsida > Malvales > Malvaceae > Corchorus > Corchorus olitorius. The sequence goes on along the minus strand of AWUE01020774.1, from coordinate 21,706 downwards.
GTAACCAATCTCACGGCACCCCAACTTGTTATTGGAATTACGATCCTTAACATGTATATAACCTTCAACATAAATTAAGGTGAAGAAAAAGAATACACCTTTCGAAAATTCCCACAACAAATTCCCTCACATATGCATGTGTAGCAAGTAGGTGAAACTCTTCCACTTATATTATTTGCAATACCAATGTCATAGCCCATATGAGAATCGGTCTCTCCTATAAGACGGTAATGTTAATTTCTTCATGTAGGAGTCATAAGCAAGCAAATATCTAGATATTGCTAAAAATCAACATGGTATTGCAGGCCACATTTTTTGTGCTTTTGGAAAGCCCCCTATATATTGCGAATAGGCGTAGCCGTTTGAGTCCATTAATTATTGCCCGTCTCAAAAGAAAATACATCAGTGGCGACTAATACTATAAACACGTACGCACAACCTTATGGTGCCATTAGTAAAAACCAACTCCTCCTCCCAATGGTTTGGGACATATATAGTTTGACAAAAGCCCGAATTTAAGTGTTGAAGGATCATCACAATAACCAGGATATATATTTGCTAGGAGCAAGAGGGAGAACAACCCATTGCTTAGTGAAGGGATCATCATAATTATTGCGCACAGGAAGCTAATATTTCAACATTATTATTAATAAATGAAAAGGGTAGAAAATCTAATTACTTGAATCCAAGGGGATTCGAAGATTGGTTCCTCGGAAATTGGGCCATGCAGCTAAAGGGAGTGTGGTTTTATGGTGCGGTGAATGAAGGCAGGGTTAACCGAGGCTAGAATTTTGAGCCAACGGACTTGCAAACAAATAGCGGTTTGGTGGACGAGAAGTAGGCAAGGTGGATGGACTTGGCAGAAGGAGAATCATGCGCATCCATGGCAGCAAGCAACATTTAATTATATAACCCCCACTAAAAGGAATCCCACCAGCCCACCTCCAAACATGTTCCATTGATCATCACCGTACAGTTGGCGCAAGGATCTAATGACTTATGGCACCCCCTATTATGCTGACACCTATCGATGTTATGGGCCGGGTTGCTAAGCCAGGTAGATCTTCCGGGTCTGCTCTTATGGATCCCTTTTTCCCTCTTAAAAAGGCTAGCTCTTTTTTATTTTATTTTATTTATTTATTTTTTAAATTTAAAATTTCCTTTCTTTTCACTTCGACTCCCTCTTTTCTGTCTTTCACTCTCACCCCATGCTTCCCTCATCTTCCCATGCTCTTCGTTGCCTCTGATTTCCCCTTTCTCGACGGCTTCTGGACGGCTTACCGACGGCTTCTCCTTGCCGGCTCAATTGTTTGACCGGTTTCTTTTCCCCTTCTCCTTTGTTCGGCTCTCGGCTCCTCTCCATGCTTTTGACCGGCGGCAGTCGATGGTTACTCAGTGGTTCTTGACTGACCCTTGAGTACTGCGACTCTCCTTTCTCTTTTGTTTACGCTTCTTTGTTGTGTTCCCTCTGTCTTATTTATTGTTTATCACTCTCTCTTATTTATCTCACTGTTGTTGCTTCGAATTGTTGCAAGTCTTTGTTGCTTTGATTTTCACCCGCAAAGCCCATTTCCTAGGTTTTCTCATTGTTTCTTTTGTGGTTTTTTACCCTACGCTTTCTTTTCTCTTTTTGTATGTTGTTGCCTGTCATTGTTTATATGTATGGGTAGAAAGAGGAAGATTCCCAGTCCTGCTCCTATCCAATTTGCTAGAGTTAGGAAGCCACCTATTACCTTGCCTCCTTTAACTCCAGAGGAATGTAGGATCAATCGTTCCCATAGGAAATCTGCCATTTCTTAGTAGTAGAAGAATCTATCTGCTTCTTAAATGCTTGCTTTCTTTATTTGCATTATCCTTGCTGCTAAGTGATTTGCTGATTCTCTATGAACTGCTTGCTTTTAATGAGGTTTGTCCCACCACTTTCTTCTGTCTGTTGCTTACTCTTATTTGTTGTATTTCCTCTGTGTTATTTACTGTTAGTTACTCTGTCTTATTTTATCTATCTGACTCATGTTGCTTTGAATCATTGCAGCTCTTTGTTCTTCTGATTGTCCCGTGCAAGCTCTTATCCCAGGTCCCTTTATTATTTAATTCACATTTCTTTTTTCCTTTGGTTTTCTTTTCCTCTGTTTGTTGTTGTTGCCTGTTATTGTTTATATGGGTAGAAAGAGGAAGATTGTCAGGTCTGTTCCTATCCAATTTACTAGAGTTAGGAAGCCAGTTATTTCCTTGCCTCCTTTCACTTCAGTGGAATGTAGGTTCAATCGTTGCTGTAGGAAGTTTGCAATGCTAAAAAAAACTCTAGGCATGTCTTTTCAGTCCCCTTTTAACTGCCCCTTTGTTTCCATTTTGCCTCCTGCATTGTCCATTGACCTTTACTGTACGAGGATTAATAAAGCTGACGTAAAAAAAAAAAAGGTTATCTGCTGTTAAAAATTCAAATGAACAATCACCTGTGACTTTGCATGATGCTGAGCTGGATAGGGTTAGCAACATATTATCTTTGTTCATGAACCGAATGGGGGTGCTGGGTTGTGGTTTACCTTTTGCTTCACAGGATGCAATGCCTCTTGATTTTAATTGTTTTCATTTGCATAATCAGCCCTTTGATTTGCCGAGGGTTCAGCCAGATGATGCTAGGACTAGGAGGGCTCAGAGAATAGCTCAGATGTTGCGCTCCACTGTCCATGCATGTCATTCTCGGCTCTCCGCTCAATGCCAGGATGTCGGAGATGTCCCCAGCCATCGAAATTCGTCTCCCCCCCCCTTGTGTTTGTTACTTGATCCAGTCGTGCTATCAGACAATAGTATCAACCTATTGTGCCTAAAAAAAATCCTCTGACTCTGATCTTGAGCATGTTGTGTGTGGTTAAATGTCATTGTTTCTTGTTGTCATGTATGTATGCATGCATCTTTTCCTCCTTTTTGATTGTTGCCATGCTTGCTATGTCGTTTCCCCCCACATATGCACCTTTTCTTTGTCATTCTTTCATTTTTGTCTGTATATGCATGTTTTTCTTCTCATTTGACTCATTTCCATTGATTTCTCTTTTCCTTTGTCTTACTTCTGGCAGTTTTATTTGATTGCTTCTATTATCACCTGATTCGTTTATGAGTTTTATTCTTTGTGCTTCGCCATGTTGCTTTGTTGTTGGCATTGTTTTTTCCTTTCCATCTATCTTGCTTCCTACTGTTATATTTGATGGTTGCTATTGTTATCTGATTCGTTGATTATATTCTTATCCTTTGTGCTCCTCTATGTTGCTCTGTTGCTTCTTGCTTTTGTTTTGTTTGGTTATTTTGCTAAACTTTTGTTCCCTCTTATCATTCATTGTCCTCCTTTAATCTTTCCCTACCCCCTCTTGTTCTCCGTTTTTCTTCCACTCGCTGCTTCCCACAACCTTTGTCCCCTCTTTCCTCCTAGCCATCAGAGATTCGCTTCGCTTTAATAGATCCCATCGCTGCTGGCATTGGTCGTCAGTCATCGTTTCAACTAAGCAGGTGAGGGCCTAGATTTTGGAGCAACTACTTCACTTCACTTTCTTCAATTTTCTGTTTCCTTTTAAATCATTAAAATCTTTGCATTTAAGCCAGTTGGTTTCTTCTCACATCAACTCCTGCTCGACCATTCATAATTTTCAGTTGCTCTTAAATACGACCCATGTTAGGTTCCCCAATATCATCCCTCAGGAGTGTGAATTATATTGTCTAGAGCAACGTCACACTAACATCAAACATATGAAAATCTTAATCATTAATGCAGGTGGAGTTAGTAATCTAGCTTTTGCATTTACATTTGCAATAACCTGTTTTGAAGAAAATCTAGACTATCTAGGTGACTAAAATGGCGCTTGGAGGCAATGAAGGAAGAGATGTCGGACTATAAATGAATTTTCCCTCAACTGCATCAATCGAGCTCGCAGGCAGTTTTGGTGGAATTTGGGCGCTCTGGAGATATCAAAACTTAATGGGAAATGTAATTAATAGAACACATGCTTTGCTCACTGCACAGCTAACTTTTATATAAACTATCTTAATGTTACAAATTCCATGTATTATCAATCATGACTTAGTATTAAATAATAATTTTTTATTTACAATACAAGTAATAGATCTTCAAACAATTGCCTGCTCATCTTGGCTCAAAGCAACTATGCCATCACGTCTGTTGACCACTTCAAAACACCCACTTGCGCAATTTGGCGCGGGCATGAACCTAGTAAACCTATAAAACTCTTTCTCCACCACATATTTTCATTATTCACTAGACTTAACTCGAACCCTATTGCCCAAAAAAAAAAAGTCTTAACTCAGATCCTGATATGGAACATTTTTTCGCTCTATTCAACCAAGGATTTTTTTTTACTTCCACAGCCAAGTTATCAAATTGAAGACTTGAGCCCAAAGTCAAGCCCCAGCAAGCTGGACTTTGGAGCTCAAACCGGCCCACTAAGATTTTCAACATTTCTTATACTAGTGGGCTTTTCCATTTCACTAAACACTTTCAGGCCCAAATGGCCTTGTTGTCTCCGCCAGCCATTAGCCCAGGCGTTCCTCCTACCACCAATCACGCCGGGATCTGGAATTTTTCAGATTCCGGCAGCTTTTTCTTTTCGAAAATAACGATTCTAACACTGGAAAAACACTTCTTTTTTTTTACAAAAACCAAAAACTCAAACATATCACATCCAAAATCCAAATGTCTGAAAAACACAAAGTAAAACCAGAATCTTTAACATATAACATCTCCCAGCAATGCCTTTTTTAATTTACCTTAAGCATAAGCGACTAAGAGTCTAGAACTCAGATACCCATTTCAGAATAACCAAAAGCCTTCGAAGCTCTGGCCACAGCTTCACGCTAAAAAAAAACGAAAAATCAGGAAAAAAAAAAAGCAAATTTTTAAAGTATTTTCTACAAACTGGAGCAAAACCCAAGTCGATAAGGTACTCCACCATGATCCAAAAAACTTCACCCCCTCCTTTCTTGACCAACTCATTCAAATAAGTCCTCAAACCCTAGATACATATGAGTAAATTAAAAAAAGTTGGAACCTTTTCAGATATTTAAAAACAAAAAAAGAAAAACAAAATCTATGTACCATAGTAGAGATGTCCTTCAACAGCAAAGCAGATTCCACCTTCTTTGAGACCTAAAAATCAAAGAAAAAAAAAGATTAAACTTATAAATATATTAACTGAAACAACAAAAAAAAAAAAAGAGAAATGAGGGGAGGGGAAGAAAGAAACCATGATTGATGAGACAAAAGAACAATCTTGAGGAGTTGAACAATAAAGTTTGGATCTTGCAAACAACGTTTCGGAGAAATAAGCTTTCGGAGCTATGGGTTTTAGAAGAGGAACGGTCGTACGGACAGACTTTTTTTTTTAAGTAAAATTACTGTTTAGTGTATTGAATTTTGAACACAAAATAATTAACCTTTGTTGGCATAATAAGATAATTATTGTCTAGTGTAATGGTTAGGCTAAAATCTCAATTAGGGCCCTGAACTTTGCTAAAAGTGTCAAACAAGTTCCCAAACTATAGAATAGGTGAAATCAGTGTCTGAACTTTTCGACTTGGGCCAATCCAATCCAAATTCGGTTTTGCCAACATGCGTGGTCAGTACGCGCCGTTAAGTTAAATGGCTCCATTACGTGGCACGTTAAGTGTATTTTTGTCACAGAAAATGACTTAATAAATATTGAAAATAAAATTTGGTTTTAAAATTTTTTTAAGTAAAAAGGTGAAAAACATAAGCAATGTTAAAAGGGAGGAAACAGCCGTGAGCTAGGGTTTAGGGTGCGAAATGAATAGTAAAAATTGGAATTGAAGAATGGAAAATTAGCTGGAAGGTTGTTTTGGGGTTTGATCTTGTCTTCTGAAATCTGTGAAAATTGTTCCAATGAGTTTAGCTGGAAGTTCTTCATCGCAAAAGCCCAATGAAAAATTCAATTAGTCTCTATGAGTTTAGTTTTAAAGGTTTAATCAAGTAAATTTCAAGCATCGGGGTAGTCTCTATGGGTTTTTTTTAGGAGATTTTCGAGGGGTTGTTTTTTCAACTCGGAAATTGTGTTTTCAAATTCTGGAACAAGATTTTACCCAAAAAAAAAACTGGAACAAGAGACTTGCTCTTCGAACAGAAGTCAATTTAGAGAGAAAGAGACAGCGGTGATGGAGAAGTTGAAGATGTTCGTGGTGCAAGAACCTGTTGTTGCAGCTTCTTGTCTCATTGTTGGCGTTGGTCTCTTCCTTCCATTAGTATTTTTCTTTTGATATTTTGCAGCTGAGATTGGAAATTAAATTTCCTGCATTAAAAAAAATAGCTCTCTGAAATTGTGTTTTGACTTAGGAAAATTAACCCTATCCTTTTCAAACCCTTCTTTTTCAAGACTTATAATCCAACGGTTGAGAAAACTCATCAGCTAGTGTCATCATCATGAGATACGACGCGCTGACTGTTTAAAACACGCTCGGTTTATCAGACTTGTAATCTAACATTTTGGACTGAATTGGCCCAAGTCGAAAAGTTCAGACACTGATTTGATCTTTTACATAGTTTGGGCAATTATTGGACACTTTTGGCAAAGTTCAGGGCCCTAATTGAGATTTTAGCCTAATAGTTATTTTAATTTTACTTCCATTTTGGTGCATTGAGTTTGCCAATGAAAAGACAAAACTACCCAGCCCTTTAATTTTCAAGGCAAAAATAAACTGCAACTTTTTTTCTTCTTTTTTTTTTTTTAGTGTTTAAGCTATACTACAACTAAACGTTTGTGTTCCACTTATTTTACTTAAACAAAAGCCATTGCTTGCTTTATCCCCTCATTATCTTTGACTCATGCCCATCAAATCTCAAACCTCATCTATCCATTTTCATGGTTTTCGTGAGGCTTAAATGGTTTTTTCTTTTTTGTGATTCTCAATTATCACCCTTAAATCACATTTATGCGAACATTCATTTCCTCCAACCTTTCACTCAACAAGGAAGCCTTGGCTCAAGTCTCACTTAACTTCATGGACTGAATAATAAGGAAAATTCTAAACAATTAGAAAAATTGACCAGAATTTTGTCCCAAATGATGTGTCATATAGGGTCATCCCATGTTTTGTAACAAAGCCCCACTCAAATAGTGGTGGGATCAGTTTGTTGGACCAATCATGTAATAATACGTCATGGAATATCAAATTTCGAATCAATTTTTCTGGTCATGTAGCAAAACTCGAATAATAATTGGTTATAGAATGAAAATATAGTCAAATACGGCACGGAAAAGGAGAGAAAGAAGAAAAAAGAATAGTAGTATTTACAACTCCCTAATGAGTAATTAAGTAAACTTTAATTTCCTTTTTAATAAATTTGCATATATTGAATGCATACATATATAATAATAATAATAATAATATATTTGCAATCTCTGACTCTTTTTGATAAAATAATAATTTGAGCGATTTAGTTCATAATTCTGAAATCTGAATTATATAATTTTCATAGAAGATATATCTTATAGTAAAAAGAAGCAAAGCATCACATTGTAGATATATTGATCAGATTGATATAGGCTTAAGAAGTAGTAACTAGTTCTACAAGGCTACAAGTAAATTAAATTAAGATCTCATCAAACGAGAATTAATTAAGCAGCTGGAAAAGTTGGAACGGGTGTTGGCCACCATGGGAGCTCAATTGGGAACAATTGAGGGTGTTCAAGAATATATTGTAATTAAGGTGGAGTTTTGCCAACCAATTTCACTCTTTAGTGTCGAAAGAGAGGGAGAAAACATGTTTTTTCTTCAAGAACACATCATCTCTATCACTTGGGTGGGACTGCAAATGGCTTAAAAGTAGAAATTTCGTCTCTACCAATACAATCTCGAATCCACTTATTTCTTTTCAAAATCTCCCCATAACCAATCTCACGGCACTAAAGCTTGTTAGTGGAATTACAATCCTTGACATCTATAACCTTCAACTCATTATTTTGAGGTGAAGCAAGTAATTACTAGAATTCAAGGTACTAAATGGGCTGGAAATTATTAGGAGTCATATGCTAGATATCCAGCCGTCTAAATTTTAACATCCATCACGTTAAATTGGCCCATTTTATTCGGATTTCAGATTTTGGCCGTTTAAATTAACCCGTTTTCATTAGTCAAATCATAATTTTTATATATATTAAGTTATGTGAGTACAGAATTGATTAATGTCACAACAAGTTGAGTTATACACTCTATCCTGTACGTACTAAAAAGAATTGCATATATACGTATATATACATAAGAAATGTTAATTTGCATTAGCAAATCAAAGAAGCAAAGCATATAAAAATAATGTCACTCTTATTTCAATATTTTTTTTTTTGGGTACATTTCTTATTCAATATATGGATCGTCATATAATTAGCTTAAAATGCTGATTAAAAGTAACTTTATAATCCTAAAACAAAAAAAATTGGTGTCTTCAATTGAACACATGACAACATCTCATAAGAATGACATCTATAGTTTCTTCGTGGAGGTATCATAAGCAATTGATCCATCATATATCTTACTTGAGGTCGAAAATCAACATGGTATCCTCCTCCGAAGATATGAATATATTTTAATTTTCGCCCATGCCCCAGTCTCGAAAGAAAATACAATAGCAAACAATTAAATACCAATTAATACCAATTCCATGGATGTCCTTTGGATTGCAATAATTCGACAAAAGCCAGTACCTAACACTGTAACAGGGAGGAGGAGGGAGAGCAAACCAATGCTTAGTGATGATTAATTTTGGGCGGTAGCCGTTACCATGGATGTATCAGAATTATGATGGTGTAGTAAGAATTCGCGGTGAATGAAGTTAGGGGTTACCTAGAATTTTCAGCCAACGCTTGGACACAGATTAAATTTGGAGACAAAAATCGTTTTGATACATTGGATTCGGACAAGAATTTCTGTCAACAGATCATTGTCGATATCCTCCATGGCCCATGGGAGAGTAGGTGAGGCGGAGGGACTTTGCAGCTGAAGCATAATCATGTGCATCCATGGCACCAACAAACTTCAAACCTATACGTAAATAATTAATTGATCTGTTAAAAAGGCAATTAATTAGCAACTAAAAATTAGTCCGAAGAAACAGAGAAAACTGATAACTCACCATATATTATTCCGTCGCCAATGAGAAGGAAAATGCTTCTAAATTTCTCTATTTATACTCCTATATGGGTGTTAGAAACTCTAATTTGCTAGCTAGTCTTGGCATTTAGATAAGATTCCAAGTAAATGGGCCTGTAAATTAATTAATTAATTAGGATTCATCTTAATTAAATTAATCTATACCAAAGTTTAATTAACACTTCCATCACATAATTTGACCCAGATTATTTTACTAGTCAGGTTTGTATTTTCATTGGTGCAATTATTAGCTAGCCTTTCAAGCCGATTTAAGTTAGATTTGTATTTCATCATTCATTATTCATTATTAGTATTACTGGTAATTTTTATTTGTTACTTAACATGTATTCGGAATTTTAATTTCCACTTTCCACCTCATAAAAAGGAAAGAATTTAAATTTCCACTTTCAATTTAACAAATTAACTTGAGGCCTTTGTTTTAAAACTGGCATTGCTTATAGCATATACTTATATATAGATGATCAAATTATGGAGATTGAGAATGTAATTAGTATCCGAGCTGTCGAAGAAAGGTTTGCTTTAAAGAAAATATAGATAAAACAGAGGTTTTGGCTAGGTCACATTTTTAAACTTTTAGCTGCATCAAATTCGGAGCTGCCAATGTAATTTGAAACCCAATCTTTTTTTATCAAACAATCTAATATACAGTATGATCAAAATCATTGCAGCAAGTTAATATTTGGACCAATTTACGAATCAAACTTGATTAATCCAAGGGATTTGAAGATTGGATCTTCACAGCTGCTGTCGAAGGCATACTAATCTCAGTAGGGGGGCTAATTTCCGTGTAAATTGGTTACGGAATTTACACGAATTTCTATTCAAAATAATTAATTTCTATCACTCACACTTACAGATGGGGCTAAATTCCGTGTAAATTGGTAACGGAATTTAACAAATTTCTATCCAAAATTGTTAATTTATCATTTTTTTACAAAGTTCATGTGTACAATTGTCAATTTTAGAGATTTAAAGTCTAATTTATCATTCTTTTTACAAGTTCAAGGTTTAAAATGTCTATTGAGACAATTAAGTAATGCAGATTAAAAGTAACTATATATAATCCTAGACTAATTGAACTAAAATATCAAAAAGCAATTTATTATGCCTTCACCCCCAAAAAAATTATGCCACGGGAAGTAGGAAAACACATAAGGGGAGTTGGCCACCATGGGATTTCAATTGGGAACAAGGTGGAGAGTTTTGCCAACCAATTTCAAACTCTTCAGTGTTGTAAGAGAATAAAAGGTGGACTGCAGATGGCTTAAAAGTATAAAGTTCCTCTCTTCCAATCCATTTTTGAATCCACTTATTCCTTTTCAAAATCTCACCATTAGTAATAATATATGTAATGAAACTCGTCATTGGATTTATGATCTTTGACATCCTCAACCTTCAACTCAATATATGTAATGAAACTCGTCATTGGATTTTATGATTCTTGACATCCTTAACCTTCAACTTCAACTTATTGTGAGATCAAGAAAAAAGAATACACCTTTCCAATATTCCCACAACAAAAATTCATCACAGTTGCAACAAGCCAGCAAGTAGAGCTGTTCAAGGGCCGGGCTACCCGTCCAAACCCGTAAGCCCGTCCAATATTTTAAAGGGCTTGGACAAGAATTTTAAGCCCATTGGATGAATTTGGACAAAAATATCAAGCCCATTTATTAAATGGGCCGGGCTTGGGTATAAGAGCAAAAGCCCAAGCCGGGCCCGGCCCGATCAAGGAAATATGCTTGTTTTTATATTTTATTTGTTGATATATAATATATATTAAATATAAATTATACATACACCGTATGTTAAATAAGAAAAAGATGAATATTATATGTAGAAAATCTTATTATCAATGAGAATAGTATGTTATAGATAGTATATATCATATTTTATATTTACAATTATATTTATATAATTAATTAATATAATTTAATTCTTAAAATAATTATTAAAAAAAATATTAAACGGGCTTTTGGGCGGGCCTTGATCTAAGTATTTGATAAATGAGCCGGGCTTGGGCAAAAGTTTGAGGCCCGTTTTATAAATGGGCCGGGCTTGGACAACACTAATGGCCTTAATCTCAAGACTAGGCCCGGCCCAAACCCGGCCCGGCCCATGAACAAGTCTACCAGCAAGTAGCTAGCTGAAACTCTTCCTCTTATATATGCAACACCAACGTCATATACGAATCGGTCTCTCCTTTAAGACGGCAAGTTTCTTAGTGTAGGTATCATAAGTAATTAGTCCATATATATTTTCTAGATATGGGAATCAACATTGTATCACCGGAAACATCCATAAGAAATGTTAATTTGCATGCACATATATTTCTTTTGACTGATCTAGCTCATTGCATATATATAATATAACTAGGTTATTATTAAACATATTTGCATATATAATGAACATTCTTCAAAAGGATACATACTAACGAACTCAGCAAATGAAAGAAGCAAACATTTATAACATCAAACATAAAGTCATACTTGTGTAGTACGTAATGCTGATTAATCAAAGGTAACTATATATATAATCCTAGCTAGACTAATGGAACTTATAAAATAGTGTCAAAAAGCAAGATCAATTATATTATATATGTGCCTATATGATGCCTTCACCCCCAAACGAAGTAGGAAAACACGGAATAGGAGTTGGCCACCATGGGAGCTCAATTGGGAATACCATACGAGGATCAAGATTGTCGACCGGACCCTTACCAACCAATTTCAGCTCTTCAGTCTTCAAAGAGAAAGAGAAAACAAGTTTTGGTGTGTTTAAGAACACAACATCTCTATCACTCGGGTGAACTGCAAATGGCTTCAAACGAGATACTTTCCTATTCCCAATGCAATTCCGGACCAAATCATGCAGTCGACGAGTCTTGGGATCAATCTTGACATCGTCCACCTCATCTTCGTCCAAAGACACTATGAATTTATAATCTGTGGCATCCGTAACCGTAAAGCAATACTCCTTACCATATTTATCATAACAAGATCTAGATACTTCTCTGAAAATCCTACAACAAATTCCATTACATCTCGAGTCTATTCGTCGATTAAGGTCTCGTTGCATAGTGTCTCGCATTGGGGTATTTCGTGCTTCTCCTTTAAGATGACATAGTTTCATTGTGGAGGTATCACAACCAATTGCTCCATATTGACTTAACAACATCGAAATCAACATGACACTATCCTCGGAAGACCCATATTTAATGTGCTCCCATGCCCCAGTCTCGAAGGAAAATACATTCCAAATCCTAAATCACTAATGAGAAACACCTTATGATTAATAATACCAACACCATGGATATCGTTTGGATCGCAATAGTTCGACAAAAGCCCGTGCATACAAAAAACACCGGAATATTAACAGGGAGGAGGAGGGAGAGCAACCCATTGCTTAGTGAACGGATTGCAGACATAATATACGACGTTATCACTCTCAAATCTATTTCCATCAAGAGATTTATAGCACAAGAGTAAATCGCTGCAGGAAGCTACTATTCTAACCTTTTGAGAAGGAAAAGGAAGAAATTCTAACTTGAATCCAGGGGATTGGAAAATTGGTTCCTCGGAAATTGGGCTGAAGCCGTTTAGAATGAATGTAATATTGGGGTTTGGTTTATTAGATTGGTGGTATAGTAAGAACCTGCGTTGAATGAAGTCAGGGTTACCTAGAATTTCCAGCCAACGCTTGGACACGGATTTGGAGACAAACTGCTTTGGTACATGGGATTCGGACAAAGATTTCTGTCAACATATCATTGTCGAGATCCTCCATGGGAGAGTAGTAGGTGAGGCGGATGGACTTTGCAGAAGCAGAATCATGTGCATCCATGGCACCAACAACTTCAAACCTATATATAAATTAACTGATCTGTTCAAAAAGCAATAAGTAAATTGAATAAGTCATAAGAAGAAATAGAGAAAACTGATAACTCACCTCTGCAATATGATCCTGTCGTCAATGACAATGAGAAGAGAGGGGAAATGCTCTTCTAATTAAACTTCTCTTTTTACAATCCTACTAATGGTGTATAATAACCCTAATTTGCTAGCTAGCTTGGCATTTATGTAGGAATCGAAGTAAATGGGCCGGTGTAAATTAATTAGGATTCATCTTAATTAGTAAATTAATCTATACCAAAGTTTAACACTTCATCACATAGGGCCCATACACTATTTTACTATAGTCAAGTTTGTATTTTCATCATTTTCAAGCCCATTTGAGTTAGATATAGATTATCAAATTATGGAGACTGAGAATGTAATTTGTATCCTAGCTGTCGAATAAAGGTTTGCTTTGAAGAAAATACATGGACAAAACAGAGGTTTGGGCAAGTACTCTGTTCTGACCTTCAAGTTTAAGCCTTTGTAATTTGTAATATTGCAACATAACCATTGCTACAAACTTTAGTTTTTTTTTTTTGTTTTGCAAAATTTTCGTTATAAGAGAAATGGTCAGTGGAATTCAAAAGTGGAATTCACTCGATAAAAAGTTTTGAATTCAATATTCTTTTTTTCTTTTTTTTTTCTTTAAAGGATAAGAATTTGATTCTTCATCTTCAAATTTATAAAATTAAATGTTTGTAGAGATTTTTTTTCAAAATATTACTTCTACAATTTAATAATCTTATCTTATATTTTATATATATATATATTTATTTATGATATAATAAGCCAAATAAATAGGTATTAGGTACTTTAATTAATGAGTCATTTTTTATTGCCAAAAAAGAATTAATTAGTCATTTTTAAGTTTTTTTGTTTTTGAGATAAGTCCTTTTTAAGATAAATTAAATCACTAGCAAATGCCAAATGGAAAAGAAGGGAGTGCAAAAAATTCGGGTGAGAATGGGTGGACTTTTTTGGGGGGCGGGCGGGAGCCTAAACTAAACAAAAGAGGAATTTTTTTTTTTAAATTAGTTAAAAAAAAATTGGGTCGTTCCTTTCCTTTTTTTTTTTTAAAAAAAGCACAAAATTAAATTATACAACAAAAAAAACAAAACAAAATGGAAAAATCTTAACTCAGCAGCTCCACAGTAGACACCAAAAACATAGTTTTCCTCCTTGGGTGTTTTTAGGGTTATTACAGCGAGGGAGAGAGACACACACACACAGACGCGAGAAGGGTAGAATGGGAAATCAGAAGCAAAAATGGACGGCCGACGAAGAGGAGGCGCTTCTCAACGGAGTCACCAAACACGGCCCTGGCAAGTGGAAGAACATCCTTAAAGATCCCGAGTTTGCCCCTTTCCTCACTCACCGTTCCAACATTGACCTCAAGGTTCTCCCTTTTTATCTTCTTAATACCGTTTTCTTCTTTTCTCCACTTAATTCTTTGATTTCAATACATTTTTCATTTTTCCTTGAACGTTCTTTGTTTTTGTTTGCTCTGGTTGCTTGGTCGGTCATGGGTATTATTTTGTGAATCAGTGGTAAATTTTTTATTCTTTATATTGTTTAGACCCTAGCTGTGTGATTCTTTCTCTAATTAAATTGGTGACGAATTAAATTCAAAGAAATCCTGGAAATGTTCCTGCAATGTACGTGTTTAAAGTTGTAAACTTTCAACCCTGTTCTCATGTTAAGCGATGCTTCAATGGAATAAAATTTGTGAGCTAAATGTTGGGGTTGACATCAAAATTTTGTATGATTCTTAGTGTTTGGGATATCAGGCTACAGTGGTCTTAGTCATGAAGAAAATTCAATCAGGACAATTGTATTGAAGAATGGAAGATGTCTGTTAAAACTTAATACCAGTGACAAAATTGTTTTTCTAATACTATTCATCAATATTTATATGCTTGATGTTTGGTTTCATTGAATTCAATTAATTTATAGCCTGTTCTTTTGTGGTCGATACACATAGGTTTTTATTTTTCATCATTTTGCTCTCATTCGCAGGATAAATGGCGGAACTTGAGTGTTAGTACTTCTGCTCAAGGCTCTAGATCAGATAAATCAAGATTGCCTAAGGTAAAAGCAATCGTTGCTTCCCTCCCCAACGCTACAAATTCTGCTCCAGCTGCTGCACGTGCTCAAACTGTAACTACCGATACTGCTGTGGCCGATCCTTCGAACAGCAACTTGGATGGGAAGAATGGTCCTAGGTTTGTATTTCTAATCTTTCAGTTCTGTTTTGAAAAGATATCTATGGTGCTGACTAATAATCTCACGAATATAATGTGAGAAAGGGGAACAAACCAGGGGACATCTTGGTGCCCAAAAAAAAAAACAGGGGACGTCTAAGAGCTGTTTGGATATCAAAGCAGTTTCTCATGCTATAAATGAAAGCTTTATATCCTGGTTTGCTCTGCAATTTTAGTTCCAATTTCTATCAGTAAAACAATTTCTTTTTTATCATTGCAGCTAAATATACTTAAGTTTGATGAATATTGAGTATTAGATAGTTGAATGTTCACCAATGATTTTACGTCATCCCTTTTGTGTTTCCAAAACTTGATGCTGCACTGCCTTAACTTGCCAGTTGACTGGCTTGCTTTATATCCTGTCATATATTTCTCAGATGGAAAGAGTTTCTATTGCTTTGCTTGTGAGTGTTTTGATAAATATATAGTTCATTATCTTCTATTTGCCATTGGCTTCTTGATAATACTGTCTCTTCTTTTAATTTTCATTTTACCAGGTATAACGCAATGATTTTTGAAGCCCTTTCAGCCATTAAAGATGCAAACGGATCTGATGTACCTTCAATTTTTAGCTACATTGCGGTGAGATGGATTTTGTTCATCTTTCTCTTTCCCCAATGCTTGTGTATTTCTTATGTTTTACCAAGAATAAATTTATGCTTGAAAAAAAAAAAAAAAAAAAGAATGCTTCTAGCTTTGTTAGAGGACCTCTTTATCAGGAATTAAATTTGGCTTTAACCCAGAAACCTAAAGATTGGAAGAAATAATTGCTATGTTTGAAGCAGTCATCATTGTCTATTTATCAATCCATGATGGTAAATATGAATGTTAACCATCTTGATTCACATGCTGCAGCAAAGGCACGAGGTTGCAGAAAATTTTAGGAGGTTACTAAGTTCAAGGCTGAGAAGACTTGTTTCTCAAGGCAAACTGGAAAAGGTAATTATGATGCTACAATACAATTTAATAACTTACCTTACTACATGGTTGATGGTGTCATTTATATCTTAAAATCATCTTTAGTATGCTTCCATGATGAAAAATTGCTTCAATGGATGATATGTTATTTGAGCTTAGATATGAATGCTCTAATGTTGCCATTCCCACGCTAATCTAAACTCTTAAAATTGCAGCAAAGGACATATAACATTAACTTACTTGTTTTAACTTACTTGCTGCATATTTGTATCATGCTGCATCATTAGTTGAACTGAGAGAATCACTGTCTAGATTGACCTCCAGAATTGTTACCATGACAAGCCCTTAAAGAAACTGTGAGTAGATTCTTAATTTTCTTATAATTTATTAAAGAATAGAAGACAAAGCATTTTGCTCCACTTTTTGAAACTCTTCTATTATTTATTCATGCACCTGCAAAGCCTGGGTTGTTAAGTCTTGGGTGTCTCCTTAACCACCAATTATGAATAGTCTAAGCTTGGCCAAAAAGAATGATGCTTAAGCTGTGGGTGATGTTTATTTTCATTCTAACAATGACTTTTAGCTAATAAATTCCGGGGGTGATTTATTTGTACCTTGGAGCTTAGAAGACACAAAACCTGTGATGAATGCATATACTATAGAATAATTTGATCAAAACAGTGATTTTGTGAATTGTGATGGACATTCCTAATGCTTACATCTTTATATGGAACCTTCTCATGTCAAAGCCATGCGAATGCAGGTAGCCAATAACTACCGGATTAGAAAAGACACTGTGGTGGGAACGAAAACGCCAAGCCCTAAAGCAAAAGATAATAAGTTACGGCCGAATTCTGGTACTCTAAGTTCTAGTGAAACAGTGGAAGATGCATCAAGTACAGCCGCCTATAAAGTTGCTGATGCAGAAAATAAATCATTTTTAGCTGCTGAAGCAGTTAAGGAGTCAGAAAGAGTCGCAAAAATGGCAGAAGATACCGAATCGATGTTAGAGATAGTGAAAGAAATCTATGAACAATGTATGTCATTGCACATGCTTACTCCTTTCTCGGTTAGTATCTCCTTATATCAATAGCATATATTAATCCTAATGATTTTCCCATGCTATTGCAGGTTCACGCGGTGAAATTGTTGTTTTAGGATGTAACAACTGATAGGAGTCTTCTTTCCTTTATAATTTTTGGAATCTGTATGTATGTAAATCCATTGATCGTTCGGATAATGCATCGGCATTCTGTTGAATGTATTGGAAATCACTTCCATCTCCAAAAGATCAATGATGAATCATATACTCCATGTTTATTGTACAATTAGTCCCATATATTAAGAGCAGAAAGTAGTTTTGACCTTTTTTTCAGAACAAGCAGTTAGGGGAATGTACATTTACATTTTAGATTAATATATACTGAATAAACTGTTCTTAGTCAATGGCTACTCAAGGAGAGACATGCTGCTACTCTCTTTCACCAAGGGCTCTGTCAAAGCTCCTTTCTGACTCTAACCTAATTCAGCAATGAGCAAACTGGTTGAATTCTATTCAAACCTCTTGTATCTAATAATAATCACATTATTATTTCCAATTAATTTGGAATCAAGTCATGTTAAATTGGTAGAAATATTTTCAGTGTCTATTTTTTCCATTAAGGAGATTAGAATTTCGAGATCACTCAAACTTAAACTTTTCTTTAAGAAATGGATTTTAGAGTTTTTTTTTTTTTCCTTTTTTTGTAGTTCAGATTTGTAGAGGCTTGTTATTATTTTTTTTTTGGTACATAAATAGAGGCTTGTTATTATATAGCAAAAATTCATGATTCGTTGAAAAAGTAATTTTAAAATGACGGAAATGCCCATCGTATTTACAAAAAATTGTACTACTATATAAAAACATCTCTTTTGGAATGCGGGTGTGTTTCTTGCTCAATTTCCACGCTTTCTTCAACTATTTGCAGATACCGTCTCTCTGAATCAGCGTCAAAACTTTCCGATCTCTCTCTTCAGTTCGATTTTCATCCACCGATTCTAGGTAATTTATTCCTTTCTCCCCTTATTATTTCTGTTTGGTAATCTGGATTTCCACGTTTTTCACTTTTCTGCCCTTTTCTGGTTGATGAGAAAATAAAGACGAGTTCAAGATAATGGATTTCTTTTCTTTTAATTAGAAATCATATTTCTTTGATTCGAGTTGTGCTTTTGGATATCTCTTTTCTTCACTTCCTTGCTTATAATTGTATTTACATTTTCTTTTACTTCCTGCTTTTGGTTGCTGAGAAAATTGAATAAATGAGAAAAAAAAGAAAGGAAAGAAATGGAAACGCGATAATGTTCTTGTTCTTTGATTTATGAATTACAAATGTAGAAGTGAAAGGAAAAAGAACATCTTTTAGGGAACTTGTTGGTTTCTTAGTACCTTTTTTACTCGATGAATTAGGGCTTTGTATTAAAGAATAATCAAGCTTTAAGCTGGAATTTCTTTGTTACATATTCAATTTCCTGCATATACTTGCTCTATTGTCATTTTCCATCTTTTTCAATTCTTTTGATTTTGCAAAGCGAACTGGGGGAATCTGAGGAGGATGTTTTGTTGTGTTTTGATATGCATGAAAGATTGAAAGTGAAAAGTTTTATTCTTTTCTTTCTGGGAAATGAAAAAAGAACTTTGTTTGAATTTTCTTGTCTAAAATTAAATGAACAAAGATATTGGAATTATTTTGCCTGGCATTTAATTGTTAAGGTCATTCTTATCATGTATAGACTTTTGTGTTTACTACTACTTTACTTCCAATTATGCAATAATAGGAAAGGTTTTCAGTCAATTTTCATTCTGTTTCTCATGGAAGATAAATAAACTTAAAATGCACAGTTTAATCGATTGATAACTTGTGAAGTTTGTTATTTTTCAGGGTGCCTTTGAAAATCATTTATAATGGTTGATAGCAATGCATCTTCTGGTTCACCTGAAGAAACTCCAAATCCTAATCCTGATGGAAATGAACCTTCTGAGAGTGACCTTGCAATTGATAAACTAACTCGGAGGGTTCAAGATTCACTTGGCCTTGAGAGGAGGCACAAGTTTTGGGAATCTCAGCCTGTTGGGCAATTCAAAGACTTGGGGAATAGCAGTTTGCCTGAGGGTCCTATTGAAGCTCCAACACCTTTATCTGAAGTCAAGCAGGAACCATACAATCTTCCAAACATGTATGAGTGGGTTACTTGTGATATGGACTCTGATGAGATGTGCAATGAGGTTTACAATCTTCTGGCAAATAACTATGTTGAGGATGATGAAAACATGTTTAGATTTAACTATTCAAAGGAGTTTCTGCGCTGGGCTCTTCGCCCCCCTGGTTATTTCAAGAACTGGCACATTGGTGTCCGTGTCAAAAGTTCAAAGAAGTTGGTTGCTTTCATTACAGGTGTTCCAGCTAGAATCCGGGTCCGTGATGATATCATTAACATGGCAGAGGTTAATTTTCTTTGTGTTCATAAGAAGCTAAGGTCTAAAAGGCTTGCTCCTGTCATGATTAAAGAGGTGACAAGGAGGATTCACTTGGAGAATATCTGGCAAGCTGCATATACTGCTGGAATTGTTATTCCGACACCAATAACTTCTTGTCAATATTGGCATAGATCTTTGAACCCAAAGAAGCTTATTGAAGTTGGATTTTCTAGACTTGGTGCGAGGATGACAATGAGTCGGACAATCAAGCTTTTCAAGCTACCTGAATCCACTGTCACACCAGGGTTCAGGCAAATGGGGCTTCATGATGTTCCTGCAGTTACACGACTAGTCAGGAGGTATTTGCGCCAGTTTGTGGTTGCACCTGATCTCAATGAACATGATGTGGAGCATTGGCTACTTCCTACTGAGGGTGTTGTAGATAGTTATGTTGTTGAAAGCCCTGCAACCCATGAGATTACCGATTTCTGCAGTTTTTACACACTTCCCTCATCAATCCTTGGAAACCAGAATCATTCGACCTTGAAGGCAGCATATTCATTTTACAACGTTTTCACAAAGACCCCTCTGCTTCAATTGATGAATGATGCTCTTATTGTGGCAAAACAGAAAGACTTTGATGTTTTCAATGCTTTGGATGTCATGCATAATGAATCTTTCTTGAAGGAATTGAAATTTGGGCCAGGTGATGGAAGTCTTCACTATTATCTTTACAACTACAGAATAAGGAATGCACTGAAACCATCAGAGCTTGGTCTTGTTCTCCTCTAGGCTTGTTTCTTTCACAAATGAAGGGAAATTTTCCAGTAAAGTTTGCTGTTGATTGGTTGTAAGGTGGTTCAATCATGGCAATCCTGGTTAGTCTTTAGACCTTATCTTGTCTTGTTATTTAGACCAAACAAATTCTGTGGATTTTCAATTGCTATAAGCATGGATCCTTGGGAACACCTCAAATTCTTCGAATTTGGAATGGATATTGATTTTTGGTTCTCTTCCTTTTTGTAGCTATTATGTCTTCCTGTTTTCTATCCCCATTAATATGCTTGGGGAAAAGTTACAGCTCAATACTAGTATTTAAATTTTGGTCATTTATATTGTCCTTTTGTTAATCCTACTAAAACATGAAGGAAATTCCTTCAAAAAAAAAAAATAGCGGCAGAGCAGTTAGGATCGGAGTCTATCTTACTGAGATCTCCGTTGGAATACGATGGGAAGGCTTCGCACGGCGATCACGTGAGGGGGGGACAACGAAGATGAGGGGAATAAATTTGGGATTCCAAGTTAGACTAATTTCGTCATTTCTTATCCTTCAAGCCCAACTAAAATTTACTAGTACCAGCGCAGTCCAATCAGTTGGGCTCAATATCCTAACTATAAGGATTTTAGTCTTCCTTTTTTTTGTTCTTTTGTAGCAAAAAAAAAAAAAAGGGATTTTGATTTTAAATTTTAATTATTTGATTTTAAAATTTTCCTCACCCTAAGAGGATTAGGTCTTAATCTTGCACCTATATAAAAAACAATCAAAATCATCTTGTCTATTCACAAACCACACTAGACATTTCATCTATTCTAGAAACAAAAATCTGGTGCGGTTCAGAAAATTTGCTGCATTCAGAAATTTTGCTTCTGGTAACAGGTATGTTTAAGTTCAATTTTAGATTGCGTTGTTTATGTTAATTACCTGATATTGTCTTTTGCATATGCCTATTAAGTCAACAACACCAATCGATTTTTTTAATTGATAATTTTTGCTATAGTTTGCTTTTCCATGACGATTAAATTCCATGATCAATTATATATATACATGCCAAGCATATTGTAATTTTTTTTATAAGATTAGTTTTTTAGTGATTATGCTAACATAATTAAATTTAGTTCCACTACTAAATTAATGCAATTGGAACTTTTTCTTAGGTATACTATTTGATGGTATTTGTATATTATGCATCATCTTGATTTGTTTGTCATTAACT
>AWUE01020773.1:0-44275 GCA_001974825.2 Corchorus olitorius | reverse complement strand
TTTGCCTAACAAGCTTCCTTCTTTTCCTTTGCACAGTCATGGCAGGTTGGGCACCAGAAGGATCCCAATTTGATGCTCGTCAGTTTGATCAGAAAATGACCGACTTGTAAGTTTTTGTTTTGTAGACTACATGCTTTCCTTTCTTTATATATATTTTGTTAATAATAATAAGAAGAAAATTTCTATTTGCTTTAAAAATTTTTGATCCTTATATATGTGGTGAAATTTATATGGCACAGGCTCCAAACTGATGGAGAGGAGTTTTTTACATCATACGATGAAGTTTATGAAAGCTTTGATTCAATGGGGCTCCAAGAGAACCTTCTGAGGGATATCTATGCATATGGTATGTAAAATAAGTTTTCTTAAGTGTCTTAGTGTGCTATTCGTTTGGACTTCGTTTTCTTAATTTATGCTGAATTGTTGTCCAAAACTTTTCCCAAGGTTTTGAGGGGCCTTCTGCAATTCAGCAAAGAGGAATTGTCCCATTTTGCAAGGGTCTTGATGTTATTCAGCAAGCACAATCTGGAACTGGGAAAACAGCTACCTTCTGCTCTGGAATTCTCCAGCAACTTGACTATGCTGTAGTTCAATGCCAGGCTCTGGTTTTGGCACCCACTAGGGAGTTGGCACAACAAATTGAGAAGGTTATGCGGGCACTTGGTGATTACCTTCAAGTGAGGGTCCATGCTTGTCTTGGTGGTACAAGTGTTCGTGATGATCAGATCATTCTTGAACGTGGTGTTCATGTTGTTGTTGGCACTCCCTGTCCTGTCTTTGACATGTTGAGAAGGCAGTACCTTTGTCCAGATTACATTAAGATGTTTGTCTTGGATGAGGCTGATAAAATGCTTTCCCATGTTTTTAGGGATCAGATCTATCATATATTCCAGCTGCTGCCAGTCAAGATTCAGGTTGGAGTATTCTCTGCCACAATGCCACCAGAAGCCCTTGAGATGACGAGGGAGTTCATGAACAAACCCGTGACA
Source organism: Corchorus olitorius (assembly GCA_001974825.2). Lineage (NCBI taxonomy): Eukaryota > Viridiplantae > Streptophyta > Magnoliopsida > Malvales > Malvaceae > Corchorus > Corchorus olitorius. The sequence goes on along the minus strand of AWUE01020773.1, from coordinate 43,286 downwards.
ATTTTGGTCAAGCGTGATGAGCTTGCTCTTGAGGGTATCAAGCAGTATTATGTGAATGTTGAGAAGGAAGAGCGGAAGCTTGAAACTCTCTGTGATCTGCTGTACGAGAATTTGGCCATCAGTACCCAGAGTGTCATGATTTTTGTGAACACAAGGCGCAAGGTTGACTGGCTAACTGACAGGATGAGAAGTCGTGACCACACTGTTTTAGCCACCCATGAAGACATGAACGAGAACACCCGTGATATTATCATGCGTGAATTCCGCTCTGGTTCTTCTCGTGTTCTTATTACTACCGATCATCTGGCTCGTGGTATTGATGTGCAACATGTCTCTCTTGTCATTAACTATGATCTGCCGACCCAACCAGAAAACTACCTCCACCGAATTGGACGAAGTGGAAGGTTCGGAAGGAAAGCTGTTGCTATTAACTTCGTCACTAGGGATGATGAGAGATTGCTGTTGGACATTGGGAAGTTCTACAATGTGGTCATCGAGGAGCTGCCATCAAACGTTGCATTGGAAAGCCTAGCCGAGGCAGGCTTCCCATCAAAAGTTGCATTGAAGAGCCAAGCCGAGGCAGGCTTCCCATCAAACATTACATTGAAAAGCCAAGCCGAGGCAGGCTACAATGTGGTCAAGCAAGATGAGCTCACTCTTGAGGGTATCAAGCAGTATTATGTGAATGTCGACAAGGAAGAGTGGAAGCTTGAAACTCTCTGTGATGTGTATCCGACTTTGGCCATCACCCAGAGTACTGTCATTTTTGTGAATACAAGAAACAAGGTTGAATGGCTAACTGACAAGATGAGAAATCGTGACCACACTGTTTTAGCCACCCATGGAGGCATGGACCAGAATACCCGTGACATGATCATGCGTGAATTCCGCTCCGGTTCTTCTCGTGTTCTTATTACTACTGATCTTCTGGCTCGTGGTATTGATGTGCAACAGGTCTCTCTTGTCATTAACTATGATCTGCCGTCTCTACCAGAATTATACCTCCACCGAATTGGACGAGGTGGAAGGTTCGGAAGGATAGGCGTTGCTATTAACTTCGTCACTAGGGATGAGGAGAGAATGATGTCCTACATTCAGAATTTCGACAATGTGGTCATCGAGGAGCTGCCATCAGACCTTGAATTGATCAGAAGACAAGCCGAGGCAGGCTACAATGTGGTCATGGAGGAGCTGCCATCAAACGTTGGATTGAAAAGCCAAGCCGAGGCAGGCTACGATGTGGTCATCGAGGAGCAGCGGCCATCAAACGTTGGATTGAAAAGCCAAGCCAAGGGAGGCTTTTTAGTGGGTTGCTTCAGTTGGTTAATCCATTTAATAAGAGCATGAACATGAACATGTCTCCATCTTCTCTATTCTAATTAGGGCTTTTTTTTTTCTTTGAGAATTTGACTCTGGTTAGTAGTATAGATAGGAAATCCACAAGCATTTGTTTGTTTTTCTTTCCTCTTTACCCCTTATAAAGTCAAAAGTGACAAAATCTTCTTGTTGCTACTGAATTTTGCTTTAAGTCCTGGTTAGCTCCTATCTGCAAATTTACCTGAATATGGAAGTAGTTATTGAGCCCAAGGTAGCAAGGATATGTTTTCAAGTTGGTAAACTTTTAAATTGTCTTGCTAATGATTTTTTGCTCATTCCCATGAATCTTAATTTGGTCAATTATATGTCCTTGGTAAATCCTGCAACAGACCTGAAAATTGATGGCAACTCAAAGATTCCATTTTATTTGGATGTCGATTAAATGTTCTTGCACTTTCCTTCTCTTGGTCCGTAAGTGTATCTACATTTATATGGACAACTAAGTCATTAACTAAGGTGTAATAAAAGCTTAGATTATGACAAAAAAGTTGAGAGTGCTCTAAGCTAACATCTATATCTCAACAACAGAGGTTATGGATACGGCGACACAATATGACACGATACGGACATGTCAATACGGTGATTTTTGAAAATTAAGGACAAGAGTACAAGGAGACACGGCTATAAAAATATTATATATTATTATTTAATTAAGTTTACTATCAAAATTGTGCTCATAATATGATTTACTATCAAAATTCTACCCTATAATGATGTAAAGTGCAAACCTATATAAAATACAAGCCCAAAAACGCTTATTATTTCATATTCTAGTTAACCAACTTTGTCCAAACTCCAAACCTCCCAAAACCCCCAAACACTTTAGTGGCAGTCTTGTCCCACTGTGTCCAAGTTGTCACCGTGTCCGACACGGGTACATCGACCTTAACGGAGTGTCCATACTTCTAATATGTCATCTATATCATATAATTTGGAATGGATATTGATTTTTATGTTTTCCTGTTTTCTATCCATTATATATGTTTGGGAAAAGTTATAGCTCAATACTAGTATTTATACTTTGGTCATTTATATTCTCCATTTTCTTAATCCTACTAAAGCATCAAAGGAATATAGAACTGCAAAACCAATTATAGAATGACTATCTACGTTTTATATTTTTTTCAATCATCATTCTTATTTCATTTTATTTCCCTTTGTATGGTGACTCACTCTATTTCGGGTCTCATAAGTTGATAGAATATAGCCCTATAAAAGCTTGAAATCAATGGAATTGGGCTTTTAGTTGATAATTTGGGCTACTTAATGGGCTTTGTCAACCCAACAAAGTTTTTAATTTTAGATGCTCTAACCCACCAAAGATTTAGGCTCAAAAATACCCAAATCATTCATAAGAAACTATTATATCTCTCATTAAATTGATATAAAAGAATTAATTAAATACAAATATAATCACGAAGATCAAATATATAAATTATTATAAGATTCAATGGTAGAAATAGTACTCAAAAGCGCATATATATAATCTTAAAATGAAGATTTTATAGAAGAAGACAATATGATAGTGGTGATAAATTATTATATATATATATAACATAGAAAAATGATGAATGGCCCAAAAGAAGGTGATAATAAAATGCTTCTTAGATCACTATCTTTAATTGCTTCTTTTGCTTTCCTTCGTTGAGAAGGATTCGTCCATTGCTGACTAATCAAAATCCATTAACAAAGCCAAAGTAAGTGATTATAAGCTTAGTACTATTTGTAAAAAAAAAATGAAACTTTAAGATATATATTATATTAATGGCATTTCATGTAGACAAAAGGTGCACAACTGCATCCTAAAATTAGTCTCAAAAGCCAAATTATGAGCTTTTTTCTTTTTAAACGACGTTTAAATGTTAATACTCCAGAGTCTGAGACGAATCAAACTTCAAGAAATATATAGTTATTAAAACCGAATCAGACAATTAATTCGATAAGTTAAATAATGGAATTGAATTAGATATAAAAATCGATAAATTAAGAACTTACGAAGAGACGTAGTTTAGAGAAAATTAGTGAGAATTTCCAAATATATGTATTCATGGTGATTTTACTTTTTTACTTTAGGGCAACTAGTGCATGCATATTTGTTGGAATCTTAATAATATGCCCTCTTCCTCCTCTTATGAAGTTGAAAATATGCTTAGCTTTTTGAAGTCTTTTAGCTTTAGTTGACTATAAATACAAAATGTGAGAAAAAAAAAAAAAAAAGATGAAAAGAATATGCAGCTGCTTACGCTTAATGGTGTACACTCATAGTTTGCCTCTAACCTTTTTCCTTTCATTCGGTTTTGTTCTAAAATGAATTCAGAAGCATATTTGCTTTAGACATTAAAAATGAACTGACCTAAGAAAGAAAAAAACTTTTTGATACCAAAAAAAAACAGAGAGAGAAAATGTATTGTTGCAAAGCATTAAGAAATGGTGAATAAGCTTCATAAATATATACTTCACAAATTCAAAAGAAAAATATAAATAAATGAGTCTATATATTAACATTTTTAATCATACAAAATTCATTGATTTCTCCAATATTTCGGGCCATAAGGTTTAAGTAATCATCATGTGGGATATTTGAAACATGCAATCTTTGCTACCATGTTTTTTGGTCAATGAACATATATCTATTTTGACTTGCCAAAAAAAAAGAACATGTATCTATTTTGTTGTCCCATTAACTGTACTTATAAAGTTAATTAAGTATAGATATCAAAGCAAAAACTACTAAATTTTGGTAACTTTTTTGTAAAACATCTTTTCAAGAAATTTATTTATAAAAAGTGAATGATTTTTTTTAAAAATTTTTTAATCAAAGATATCTTTGGGACATATTTGTTGCTTGAGAATTGAGATTGATCTCTTTTTATTTTTAGTTATTATATTTTTCTTTCCATAAAATTAAAAATATTTGCTTCATGACTTATGAGTCCTATGGAAAATTGGAAATAGAAAATCCTAACTAATAGGAAAATAGGAAGTCCTAATTGTAATAGAAGTAAAAGAGAAAGGGTAAAAGGGTAAATTCAGGGGAGAGAAAAAGGGTTTTTGAGGGTTATATAAAACCTAAAGACAAACGATACGCAGCACTTAGATTGGTATTTGCTATCAAAAACACTCTAAAACACAAAAACAAGAGAAGGTGCCTTCACTTTCTCTCTTTCTTTTCTTTTGTCCCTTAAAACTCCACGGCGCAGATCCGAGGAGTTTGGGAAACCCTAAAAACGCACTCTCTCTATCTATCTAAATCTCAACCGAAAAACTCTCTCCAAAACTACCCTTTTCTTCTCTATCGCTCTCTCTCTCTTCAACAAATCTACACTCTTTTTTCTCTTGCTCTCTTGCTTTCTTCAGCTGCTTCAAGGTTGCTTTTCTCTCTCTCTTTCTATATGTATCGTTGTTTTGATTGGTTTTTATTTTGTGGGCGTTTGTTTGATTGATTTCATGTTCTTTTGTTGCTTTTTTGGTTTGTTGGATTTGATTTTATGTTTATTGGATTTAGTTTTACTGTTTGGGATCTGGGTTTGATCTGTTTTCCTTGTATGTTTTGGGTTTTTGTTTTTTTAGATTGATTTGTTCATGTTTTTAGCTCTTCTTTTTCTGTAAAGTTATTGCTTTTTGTTGGTCGAGATTTGAGAAAACTAACAAGTTTAAGACTTTGCTAGACTGAGCTCTGTTGTTATAACCTTAATTTCACCACTAATTCTAATTAATTTATTGGAGATTGAAGCGGAGGAGTAGCAAAAATAGGGTTATTCGGTTGTGTTTTAGATTTGGATTAGTATCTGGGAACCTTATTGCTAGAAGAGCTTATGTCCTTGAATAGATTTTATATGGCGTCATGTTAGCAGATCTTAACCGTCATAATTGTAACCACTGTCTTGGTGTTGAAATCTTACAATTAGTTAAGTGATATATTTGGTGGTTATTCATGTTTTTTACTTATGAAGAAAACTAAAACTCTATTGCATAAGTTGTTGATGGTGATTAAGTCTTTAAGTCTCAAGAGTACTTTGTTTTGGTCTGTTTTCAGTGATGAGTGGTGTTACCTAGCTTTAGATGGTGATTCTCGGACTGTTTTGATACCTTTTCCATGCTTTAAGATCAATAAACCATGCCCTTTTATACAATAGGTTCTCGGACTGTTTTGATACCTTTTCCATGCTTTAGGATTAATAAACCATGGCCTTTTATACAATAGCCTTCCTATGACTATGTTGGTTTCTATAATAGTAACAATTGGTTGGTCATTTAAAAACCTGTGCATATATCTGAGTGGATTTATAATGAAGGTATTTGCTTATTTGCCTGATATATAAGAATCTTATGTGAACAACTCAGTGGTGATAAGTGTTCACTATGTGTTCCTGGTCTACAATGTGTTATGCAGTAATGTTTAAAGGTTTGTGATAACAATGCATTAAACTATTTCCTTCTAAGGTCCTGGCCCTGGGGGAATTTGGAGAAGTGGGAAAAGTGGTTTCTGACGGTAAAGGATTTATATCCACAATATCAGATGCCATCCCCCTTTGCATATCTTCTCCATATATTAAATCAGAAGTTAATGCTTGTGCACCTCTCCATCTGGTGTACAAGTTTGGCTCTTTTGTTACATTCTTTATTGATATATTGAAAAGTTTTTAGCCTTTAATTAATGCAATTTGAACTTTTTCTTGGTATAATATTTGATAGTATTTGTCTATTATGCTTCATCTTGATTTTTTTGTCATTAACTAGTCTATCTTGCAGCTGAGCTGAACTTTGCCTAACAAGCTTCCTTCTTTTTTCCTTTGCACAGTCATGGCAGGTATGGCACCAGAAGGATCCCAATTTGATGCTCGTCAGTTTGATCAGAAAATGACGGATTTGTAAGTTTTTGTTTTGTAGACTATGCTTTCCTTTCTTTATATATGTTTTGTTAATAATAAAGAAAATTTCTATTTGCTTTAAAAATGTTTGATCCTTATATGTGGTGAAATTTATATGGCACAGGCTCCAAACTGATGGAGAGGAGTTTTTTACATCATACGATGAAGTTTATGACAGCTTTGATTCAATGGGACTCCAAGAGAACCTTCTAAGGGGTATCTATGCATATGGTATGTAAAATAAGTTTTCTTAAGTGTCTTAGTGTGCTATTCGTTTGGACTTTTCATACATGAATGTTTTGGTGTGTTTCTTAATTTATGCTGAATCGTTGTCCAAAACTTTTTCCAAGGTTTTGAGAAGCCTTCTGCAATTCAGCAAAGAGGAATTGTCCCATTTTGCAAGGGTCTTGATGTTATTCAGCAAGCACAATCTGGAACCGGGAAAACAGCTACCTTCTGCTCTGGAATTCTCCAGCAACTTGACTACTCTGTGGTTCAATGCCAGGCTCTGGTTTTGGCACCCACTAGGGAGTTGGCACAACAAATTGAGAAGGTTATGCGGGCACTTGGTGATTACCTTCAAGTGAAGGTTCATGCATGTGTTGGTGGTACAAGTGTTCGTGAGGACCAGCGCATTCTTCAAAGTGGTGTTCATGTTGTTGTTGGCACTCCCGGTCGTGTCTTTGACATGTTGAGAAGGCAGTCACTTCGTCCAGATTACATTAAGATGTTTGTCTTGGATGAGGCTGATGAAATGCTTTCCCGTGGTTTTAAGGATCAGGTTTGTTATTTCATTACTACATTCTCTTTTCCATCTTAATGATTGATTTTGTATTTTGTTCTCTAATATTATTATATATGTCTGTCAGATCTATGATATATTCCAGCTGCTGCCAGCCAAGATTCAGGTTGGAGTATTCTCTGCCACGATGCCACCAGAAGCCCTTGAGATCACTAGGAAGTTCATGAACAAACCTGTGAGAATTTTGGTCAAGCGTGATGAGCTCACTCTTGAGGGTATTAAGCAGTTTTATGTGAATGTCGAGAAGGAAGACTGGAAGCTTGAAACTCTCTGTGATCTGTATGAGACTTTGGCCATCACCCAGAGTGTCATTTTTGTGAACACAAGGCGCAAGGTTGACTGGCTAACTGACAAGATGAGAGGTCGAGACCACACTGTTTCAGCCACCCATGGAGACATGGACCAGAATACCCGTGATATTATCATGCGTGAATTCCGCTCTGGTTCTTCTCGTGTTCTCATTACTACCGATCTTCTGGCTCGTGGTATTGATGTGCAGCAGGTCTCTCTTGTCATTAACTATGATCTGCCGACTCAACCAGAAAACTACCTCCACCGTATTGGACGAAGTGGAAGGTTCGGAAGGAAAGGTGTTGCTATTAACTTCGTTACAAGGGATGACGAGAGAATGCTGTTCGACATTCAGAAGTTCTACAATGTGGTCATCGAGGAGCTCCCATCAAACGTTGCTGATCTCCTTTGAAGAGATACAACCTTTTTGAAGATTGTTGAGATAAGGGGTTTTGTTGTTTTGCAAGTACTATTTAACGTGCTCTTTTCTATCTTCTTTCTTTTTTCTTTTCCCATCTAGCTTCTTAAGTTAAATGTTGTTCTTAAACATATCTGACCATTTAATGATATGGTTCCTGCACAATTGCTACATAAAAGATTGTCCAGTTTTGCCCACTTCTTTTGTTGTGGGTTTATGTTATTTCAAGTTTTGATGCAGCTAGGATTTTTGATTGTATGTTTTTTTCTTTTTTGTTCTAATATTTCTTCCTTATATATATAATTTTTATTAATGTTCATCTCAACCGTTCGCCTGAACTACTGAGTAACTTGCATCAAGTTTTGGTTCTTCTGCACTTTTTGTTAGAAATTCTCTGATAATCCTTTAGGATTGAAAAGCCTAGCCAAGAGTTCACCCAAAGAAAGCCCAGCCAATTAATTATCCCAATTAGCAAAGCAACTGCGTCACCATTAGCATTCATAATCATCCGACGAAGTTGCTTCTAAGTTTCCATTATATTAATATAGCAATTACTGGATTTTATTCGATGAAGATTCATATCATTGATCTCTGTTTTTTTTCTCTCGACGGTGTTATTTTAAATTTCTTTGGCAAACATTTTCGATGAAAAATGCTTATCTTATCATATGTTATGTTATGTTGGTCGGTGGCATAATTCTGCTAATCTTTTCTAAAAGATTTGGACAATGTGGAACATGCCATGAGCTTTTCAGGCCCCCTGGCCAAGAACAGCTGTTTTAGATGCACAGCAAAAATATATATAATAGGAATTTGCAATTCCTATAAATAAATTTTGTTTTAAATCAACCAATCTTGGAAAGCTGAAAATAATGCAAGTTGGGTTTCTGATATATTTCAGATCAACAAAAATCATATAATTTCTGGTACTTTCTGTCTTTATTTGGGTCGGTTTGGTTCGGTTCAGCTGTACCAAGCTTGTAGCCTTTTAATGTAGTTACTGTCTGAATGAGAAGTGTTAGATTTGGTCAAACACTCAACATCATCCCAAGTTCCAAACCTAATTTTCTTTCATTTACTTGTCTAATTTCCACTTTGCAATCTCTGGGTAATAAAATCCTTAATCAACACAATTTACTTTTACCCTTCACTTTCTCGGGGGCATAGATTTATATAGCTAAGTTAGGTAGGCAAAATAGACCAAATTTTTCTTCATAACATTTTGCATTAATTATTTTAATAATAGGAAGTTTATAGTTCAAGTAACTTTTTTTGGGCGTTTGGTTGGGTGATGATCTTGGCAGATAATCTCAGATTATCCGTTTGGTTACATTTTTTAGTTTGGTGTGATAATCCAGATTACCCCCTGATTACCCCTCTAAGGATGATCTGGGGGTGATCCTAACCAAACGTCCCCTTAAAGACTAATGGCAATATTTTAATTCACTTGTCTCCTAGAGGAAGATTAGAGAATTTTGAGTCAATTTCTAAGAACCCATCAATTAACTTAACCTTTTCAAAGAGGTTAATCTAGAAAAGTGATGAACAGGGTGAGATCTAGAAGTGAAATTTAACTGATGAATCTAATTGACAATTTGGAACTTTGACAGTAACTGAACTGCAATCTTTTTACAAATAATTGACAAATTCCCCCATGAGCATAGCTTGGACCCACAGCAGCTTTGCAGTCAAAGAGTGATAACCAATTAACCAGTTGAGAGCATCATTAGATATATAATATATATTCACAAACTTTCAAATGGTTTACTAAATGTTTATACAAATCTCAATTATAGTCTTCAATATCAGATTGATATATGTTATCTCAATTTATAGATTTGGACTTTTGGAGGCTCCAAAATCTATATTTCCATGGGTTTTTTGTTTTCAATTCATTTTACCTAGTCAAAATATTAACCAAATGTACCCATCATCAATGACCAATACCATTCAAAATAAGCTGCCCCATGGGCCATGCAATATGCAAGGTAAGTGTGAATCTATATTTATTTTATTTTTAAGTAGAAAATGTCACAATCTATCCAAAAAATACAAAAAAAAGCCACCCATTGAAAAAAGTATTATTACATGTGAAATAGTTGTAAGTACCACTTGAGCTGTTTCCCCTCACACCAAAGAGAGAAAAAAAAAAAAGATATTAAAAAAGAACTTTCTATCAATAAATTTAAATATTTAAATATATATAACATCATCAATTAACAACTCCACAAATAAAAAGCAAACCCTCAAAAACCATTTTTTCCTCCTTCTACCACTGCCACATCTCTCCATCTTCATCATTTTAGGAAAATCTTTGTTTTTTTCTCCTGTCTTGAATTCTTACATTATCTGCTTTAATGGAAGAGTTTAGATCCAAGTCATACAGAGATGGAGGGATGCAGATTGAGAATTACTATGGAAATAATAAAGCAGGAGGACAAAGGCCAAGCAACATGCAAGATTTAAGGTGTTACAGTGCTAGTTATGCAAATTCTGTTGTTCAGGTTCAGCCAAATCAGCTTGGGAAAGAGATTAAGATTAAGAAAAGCAAAAGCAGTTTTGGGTCATCTTCAAAAAGCTGGAGCTTTAATGATCCTGAGTTGCAGAGGAAGAAAAGGGTTGCAAGTTACAAGGTTTATGCAGTTGAAGGCAAGATGAAAGGGTCTTTCAGGAAGAGTTTCAGGTGGATCAAAGACACTTATACCCAAGTTGTCTATGGATGGAGGTGATTAAACATAGTATTTGCTATAATCCCCTTCTTCTTATTTTGGGATTTTGTGTTTTTTTCTATGTTGGGAATTGGGGAAGTTTCACTGTGTGTAAGAATCTTGAATCTGAAATTCTCTCATAATCTTATATATAAACATGAATTATATAGAGTTGATAAAGTTATAATTATGGACTGTCTATGTACTTATTTGGAACCAAATCAAAGCAAAGCTAAATCTATGGAAGTGTGGAAATTTTATGTTTGTTTAGTTGAGATTAAGATCCATAGCTAGCTAGATTGAACATTTTATTTGATTTCTGTGATAATTTGATAAAAAATGGAGTCATTTGTCATTGTTATTTTGGCCAAAGTTGAAAGTTGAAACATTGAATAGCATGTGGCCAAGAATTTAAAAAACTTGGATGGACCAACATGAAAGCAACCCAGAGAGCTGTCATCATATTTCAATCTAGCTGCCATTGCCATTTGCCAAGGGAGAAACAGTAGATTTTGACTTGTATTTTAATGGAGCTTCTTTGTGAATTAGAGATAGGTTCAATTTTGGAAAAGATTTCTAAAACAAATATACTAGAACTTTTCTTCTCCTTTTTCTTTATTCTTCCCTCAGATTCAATGAGTAGTAAGTATGCATTAATGCCGCAACAATCAAACAACCAAATTTGGGAAACAAGAAAAAGTCTTTTATCTTCAAACTTAAACTTTTGAGTCACTTGATATTAAGTTGAAAAATGGAAGACCGACAAATGTAATGCTGAGTTTTGACCTTTAACCTCATTTTTCCTCTTCTATTACCATTGTTTTACTTTTAGTATAATCTTTTTAGAAATAAAGTTGGCATTAAATCCCAGATTCCAAACTCTAATCCCAAAGAGGGCAGAGCAACGTCAATTTATTAGTAGCTTGTCTGATGACACTTCAGCCATGAGCTATCCATCAAATTCATCTTATACTGGAAATGGGAACGTAACAGAATCTGTTTAGTTCAGTTTCGCTTAACCCAAATCGACTCACGTCAATATCTCCACGAGGGAATTTGAGAGGGAATTTTTGGCATTCATCGTCGACACCGTAACTTCCGGAATATGGTTAGCCATTGATGAATTTGAGTTGACAGTTGAGCTAAAAGTACGAATGGAGTCATAATAAGCAAACAACAAAGTTAGTTTGGACAGATGAAAAAAGTCATCCACTAAAATTAAATGGTGATAAAGCAAAAGGGTTCAAAATGCAACCACCTAACAATTCCAAATCAATACAAATTGAAATAAACCTGCTTTTGAATTTTACAATAGTTACATCCCACAAAGAGCACAAATGATGGAGATGTGATATAAAAAAGAAGAACATCGACTGAAAAAGTAACAAAGACAAATTTTTAAACTGTATTCAGACAAAAGCCTCTTACCAAGATACCTTAAGATAAAAGTACTATACCTAGGTTGATACATTGGGGATCCGGCTTCTTCCTGATTGACTCTTTCTCTCTTTATTAAGTACTTACAGTTAATGATTCCCAAGTTGAACTTCCTGTCTTTTAACTTGTACTTCTGAATATCAGATTTTTAACAACACAAAATACACAGACAACATCTTTCACTCCTGAGTGCGTAAGAAAGTATATAATGGTTCTTAAAATTTACAGGAAGCAAGAATTTCATGTAGGGTTTGTGTAGTGGGCTAATAATGTACCCTCTCGTCGTTGTTAAAGTGCAGGCCTTCAATGCCCCTCAGAGCAGACTCTAAACTCTTTACATTTGAGGCGTTTCTACCAGAAGATGAGCGCTTGTTCTCTGACGCTAAAACAGGTGAGCTTCTTTGCCCACTAGAGATTTTGTTAAGTGTTACTGCACTTCCATCCATGGTGCGAAGGCGAGAGGGTTCAGTGTCACTCCCCGCGATTGCTGCATCACGACTGCTAGAGACAGCAGCTCGCCTTGAAGATCCACTTGAACGCAAGAAATTAGAACCAAACAGCTGCACAGGTCAGGTCAAGCCATAAACAATCATCTCTACATGTTAAATTGCAGTCAAAATCGCACACCATCATATAAAAATATCATAGCAGAAAAAGAAAAATGTGGATGAGAAAGCAAAATGATGAGAACGGGAAATATGGAAAAAGTGGACGGATAAGAATTCTTCTTATGGCACAGAGAATGCAGATTTATATTTCTGATATCTCATTTTTTGTTATCTACTATGTATGAGAAACAAATAAGTACAAACATAAAATTAAAATCAGATAGCATTCAGGAAACACCTTCCAGAAACCAATTCAACCTAGGTCAATATCTCAAAAAACAGACATTGAGCAATGAGAGACAGGCCTAATCTATGGAGGATCTATGCATGAGGAAAAAGTACTTACCATTGCCATAGGCTCTTTAGCAAGAGGTTGATCATTTGCTACTGGGCTTTTTTGTTTAGCTAAGCTTCCAGAACTTATTATTGGGCCAGAGTGTCTCCTGCGGGTAGGATCTGCAGAAGACCAACCAGAAGGTCTACCTTCTTCTCCACCTGTGCAGAATTATCATCAGCTCCAATTAGTCAATTAACAATTGTCACAGAAAAACCTAGAACTGAATAATAAGCATAGACCAAAACCAGAATGAATCAAACAAGAACATACCATTGATACATATAACCAGACAAAACCAGAAGCTGAAGAGAAAGTAAACAAAGTTAAAAAGGTACCTGATTGCCGATCACCAAATGCACCTGTAGGAGGTATTCCGGAGCTTGGTCCAGCACCAGGCCCCTGGAGAAAGATTAACAAGTACACAACAACCATATTAATAACTAATGAAGGGTGTGAAGATGGTAGTTGCCAATAAGATAATCAGTTTAGCAAACTACTTACAGGTGTACGGGGAGGAGGATTCGCAATCTGTGACTGCTGATACTTTAATATTGTCCAATCAAACACATAATCAAACTGAAAACCTGAAGGAGAATAAATTTTTACTATTGTAGTCACACATAAAATGTCCTTCTCTAAGTAACAAGGACAAGTAAGTCTAACCTTCACGAATGAAGAGGTCACGAAACAGGCGCTTGAGGTAAGAATAATCTGGTTTATCATCAAACCGCAAAGAGCGGCAGTAATGGAAGTAGGATGCAAATTCAGTGGGATAACCTCGACACAAGGCCTAAGAAGAAACAAGTAAGCTTTCCGCACTGTTTAAGTTGCTAATAAGGTATCAGCAGTATTAGCTATAATTAGATGGTAATTTACCTCAATAGAAGTTGACACTTTCTTTTCACTAATCTTCTCATACTTTTGCTTCTTTGTTCCTGCTTTCAGTCCCTGCCAAGGAAGACTACAAAAAATTCGGTTATAACTAAATCATCCCTACTGCTTTTTGTACTATGTGAGGTAAAAGTGGTGATCAATAGTTACCTTCCCCTTAAGAAGTACATAAGAACATATCCAAGTGACTCTAAATCATCCCTACGGCTTTGCTCTAAACAATAATACATCAAGAAATTTAGTAGTCCAAACTAGTATGAAATATCTAACACAATCACTCTCCATGCTATCTGACAAAGGAGATGAAGGTGGAAAATGATGTCCTACCAATTCCAAGGTGAGTATTCATGCTTGCATATCTTGCAGTTCCCGTCAGATTTTTATTTTCTCTGTGATTAATACAAACATGACATAAATTTGTTAATACAAATCAATGATGTAGACCTAATCTGAATAAATTCACCATTTATGTATGTTCAGACTTCAGAGGACCAACCTATAAGGAATATGCTGGTGTGTTGAAGCATCTCTGTACTTTTTAGCCAGACCAAAATCAATGATGTAGACCTATATACCATTGAAAATGAAGTAATATATCAGAATATAACATTGAAGTCAAAGATCTGCAAATACATGTTCGAGATAATACCTGATTTGCACGCCTTCCTAAGCCCATGAGGAAGTTGTCTGGTTTGATATCTCGATGCAGAAATGATTTTGAATGAACAAATTCAACTCGATTGATCTGATGGCAACAGTGCCAATAAGATTAATAGAAGTCTGGATTGAAAAGTACAGAATACAAGAATAAATCTTGAATCAAAACACAATACAATGAAGGGGGATCCTACCATCTGATCCGCAAGCATGAGAACAGTTTTAAGTGACAGTTTCCTACTACAGAAGTTGAATAAATCCTCAAGACTAGGCCCAAGTAAATCCATCACAAGAACATTATAGTCACCTTCAACACCAAACCATCTCACATTTGGAATTCCAGCTGTCAATGATAGAAATAGTAAGATTCACTATCAATCATATTATTAGATAAATGAGGAAATAGTGTGAATAACAGTTCCCATTCCAGACTACAAGCAGGAAAAGTGGTTCTTACTTCCTCCCTGCAGTATTTTATACAACTTCGACTCATACAACAATTGGGGATGCTTCGTCTTCACATTTTCCTGAGTAAAACAAGAATTATCAGTATTTCTTTACATAGGTATTAGTTGTCATCAAAAGCAGAATCCATTTAACAATAAATGCAAGAAAATTTCAGAAAAGAAAGATACAAGGTAAATCACGTCATAAAATTGTTGCTGAATGAAAATTGCACTAAGCCTTATATAAGAAACATGGTTCAATACACTTAACAGCATGATAATAGTCAGGCTGGCTAGATATATTAAGATAAATATCATTGCATGAATCATAGTTCCATTATTTAATCTTTAAAACTTCAGTAGAATCAGTTTAACTCAGACAGCTCAATATGATATCATCAGATTCAGTTAGTGACAAAATGGCTACAAAAACGACACGTTCCACATGTTCTTGCTCCCAATACCCAAAGGCTTTGAACTAAATGATAAATTTAACACGGAAATCTAATCCATGCCAATAGCTTAAACAACACAAACATAACCTGATAGAGTTAAGACATTCAGTGTTACTTATTACTAGGATCGCTTAACTGATCAACCAGCAGTCATTTGTTAAAGTCTTGCGACCACAACTCAGCTTTTCATTGTAAACCTCTCGCAACATAAAATCCAGTACACTAGTAATTACTTGAAACAGAGTAAATCATTCGGCACTTAAACTTCTAACGCAGGAGAAATCAAAGATGATCCACAGCACAATTTGCTAAGCATAGAAGGTAAAGGACAGTTTAGACTTGGAAAACCCTTTTTCATTTCCATCTCCACTTTTATTCTAAATATATAATCAACAAAATAAGGTCAATAACTGAATTTGGAAAAAATAGATAGTTACACCATTCTAGTTTCTCCATGGAATCATTACTAAACTTGGAAGTAGAATTACCATTGACAAACCAGTTCATAACAACATTATGCCACGAATTTTTACTGTAAATAACTACCAATCATTAGCCAGTTAACTAATCAACTTGAAAGTCAAAACCTGCATAAATATCTCATTCTTAATTCTTCCCTAACTTATATACAAAATCCACAATGAAAATGCAAAAATTCAACAATAAAAAGTTTCAGAATTTCAACAGAGGAAAGGACTACTTACAAGCTTAATTGCAACCTCCTCATTCGTTTGAATATTGGTACCTAAAATTAAACCAAATTTAGCAAAAACATAAATAATACTTCAAAAGAACATATAAAATAGAAGAGTAAGAAAATTACAAACCGAGATAGATCTCTCCAAACGATCCACTACCGATCTTTCGACCGAGTCGATACTTGTTCCCAACTCGCGGCTCCATAATAGCCGAATTAAAAAAAGAAAACGAAAGAAAAAAAAAATCCCTCTTTTTCGCTCTTTTTCTTTCTTTTATATCTCAGTAACGCTCAAATTGAATTAATATTACTACTAATTACTAATATATATATAGTATAACAAAACATAAAAAGAAAACCCTAAACCTTATAAATACAATTTCACCAAACAAAAGAAAAAGAAATGAAAAAAAAGAAAGAAAGAAAAAATTAAGAGCCGTATGAAGAAGGCAGTGAAGGAGAGAGTAGAAGCCTAGAAGGAAAAAAGAAGAGAGATGATTGATCAGAAATCAACGGCAGAGATGTGTTGGAAGTGGGGACATGGATGGGAATAAAGTAGGAAACTTTCTCTCTCTAAAAGGAAAAAAGACGGTGAAAGATTGGGAAGCATTATTATTTGTTTTTTTCTTCTTTATTTTAGTATTAACTATTAAGAATAGGAAAATTATTATTCTCTTTATTCTTTCTTTAGCTTACCTTAGCTTTGTACCAATCGAAAGCCCAATGGAGCGTCAAAACGCTGTCGTTTTATTACCTCTCTCTTTCTTCTTTTCCTTCAATTTCAACTTATGCTCCAACTTTTAAAAATTACAAAAAAAAAAAAATCAAATTCTATTTTTATTCTTCCATGACCATGACATCCAATTTTTCTTTTTTTTTTTCTAAACTTTTATGTTACATATTACCATATAAAAAGTAGGATTTGACATACTCTTATGAAGTTTATGAGACTCTTAATTATAATAATCAGTGTTTAAAGTCGTTAATCTAAAAATTTTAGAAAATACCCATAATTAAATTATTATTATTATTATTATATATAAAAGAAACTCATAAGTGCTAGCTTACACCTGCAAATTTTCATATCTAGAATCCTGTTGGATTAGGTTTGAAACAAGAAAAACAAACCCAAACTCATGGAGTTAGGTAAGAGTCTAAGATTAGAAGACATAAGATAAGTAAAAGTAGGCATCATCAAAGTCAATGAACAAGACAAAGAACAAAACTTGAAGTAAGTTTACTAGCTCAAATAAAGGAAGATTGATTGACTTGAGATCCTGCTTTTTCTTTACATCAACATGAGTTTCAACATTTTACTTTATACAGAATTATACAAACAAAAGCCAAGAAGAGGCAAATAGAAAATAATGAAGATATATATCACTATTTCACAAGCTACAACTCTTATATGTATTTTGAGCAGTGTACATACAATCAGCCCCCTAAGGCATTTGTATAATGAATGGACTTTTTTAATCTAAAAGGGATCAACAAATGAATTAACAGAGAAGAAAAAAAAAAGGCCTCAAAAATATTTAAAAAAAACTGCATATGGCCGAAAAAAGAAGAAAAAGAAACCCTAAACCTTCAAAAACAAAACTAAACTCATGGTATTGCTATGATGATGGTGACATGGGACTATTTGCATCCAAAGAAGACGGTTGTTTTCTTTGCAACCTCCCTCTTAACTGCCTGATCTTTGCATCTACTCGTGCCGTGAACCCAATCTTGGTTTTCTGTCTTGCCTTGGATCGTTCCCGACTCCACATGCGTTGATCCTCGACATCTTTCTTGTAATACTTGATCTCTTGGATAATATGATGATCCATTGGGTGAAAGCATCTTTGGAAAGATATATGTGCCAAGTATGGGAGATTGCAGGCAACTGTTACCAAGAGTGTGGCTGTCCAATAGATGGGTGCAGGAGCAAGAGCTTCCACTAGAATCTTGTAGGCATTACCAGAAATGGTGGGAGAAAACATGCCGTAGACCAAGAGAAACAAGTACCAAGTGGCAATGCTTCCCCATATTAAGAGGTGTTGGATCCATGTGAAGTGGCTCATCGTGAGCGCAATCTGGCAATTGAGAGCCCAAATGATGCAAGTGAACATTGTAGTACCCAAGGCAGCCATATCGGCAGTCTGCCCTCCAGCACGGAAAGCTTGGTCATAGAAGATGATAATATTAAGGAAGAAAATGATGAGAGAGGAATATAGACCATTGCCCATCCACCCAAGTATCCTATACCAGTCGAAAAACAAATTTCTAGGTCCTTGCTGATATAATGCAGGAAACTGCAACACAAATAGGAATGCATAAGAATTATAACCAAGTCACCTGTGATGAAAATGAATTGCTAATAAAAGAATTGCTCACAGACGAACCTGTAAGCAGACCTCAGAAGAAACATCTTGCTCAAAAACTCCTAGTGATATTACAGGCAATGAGGTAAGAACAACATTGAACAATATCATGTACCAGTCGTCATAAACTGATTGTCCAGAAAAGCCTGTAAATGCCTCAAAGTAGAAGAGGGTGAGGCCAAATGCTATATTCTTGTAGAAGAAATAGCAAACCTGAAACAAAAATACCACAGTTAAATTTGGGCAGCATTGGGGTGTATCATGCGTAAAAACTGCATGGAAATGAAACATTAGTGCAGACAATCCCTAATTATTACCATCTGTGCAATTCTTTTATAACACCAGTGTCCATGAACGACAAGAAGTCTTTCCAAGAAACGAAATTGGGCAACTGAGAAATCACTGGCCATTACAGCCTGCAAAAGGGAACACGTTATGTAATTCAGTATGCCGAACTAACTTGTCTTAATAAGAACCATATCAGCATAGAACAGCTAAAGCCTAAAATATAGTACTTGAATAGCAATAGTTGAATACATCAAACAAGATACTGAAGGAAACAATCATCAGCAGTTGATGGTAATGTAACGCCAAACATTTTAGTAAGTCACTGCTCCTCAACATTTTTATTTAGAGAGAAAAGAATCCTAACAGTTCTTTCATCTGTTCATTTCTAGAATGGTAAAATCTGACATGTCCTTTATGGAAAACAACATAAAAGGTTCATTTGCAATAATCATTGGAGAATTGTAGTTAGAAAATGAAAAATCAAAAGCAACCTGAAGCTTTCCATTTATGAAGGGGTAAAAGAAAGATTTGCAATTGTAGCTGAATTAAGGAGAAGAGTTAGATATGTTACCAACCTGCATACCTTCCACACCACTGATGCCTACTCCAATGTCAGCTTCTTGAATCATTCCAACGTCATTTGCACCATCACCAATTGCTAAGGTGGTTTTCCCAGTTCCCTCTTTTACTAATCTTGTAACCTGGTACCAAAAAGAATGTAATAAGTAAATAGAATGCACAATAATATCCCCTCTGTAAGCAATATCACCTGATTTGATCATCAAAACTTAGAAAAGGCTAACAGGAGAGGAAAGGAAAGGACAAAGAAATCTTACTAGTGCCTTCTGCTTGGGAGATACACGGCAGCATATGACAGATGCACAATCAACCGCTAAGCCTAAGAACTGCATCTTCAGATCATCCTCCAAGGCATATGCTAGTGTCTTCCCATCAATGATCAATGCAAACGCAGCATGTGGATCTTTTTCTAGTTTGATCATTTGTGATGCATTGGTAATTTGCATCATTACATTCTCCTTAATTACCTGATCAGTAACAAAAGGCAAGGAAGTCTAATCTCAAATAAAATCAATTTCCTGAAGAAAATTCCTGTCTACTTTCTCAAAGAAACATATACCTCTTTGGCATCTGAATTGATTCCTGTAATACAGATCTGCTTCATGCCTTGTCTTAGGAGACTGCAAGCAAACCTGCATCAGACAGAGAAACTTAGCATCTCAATTTGTTTTATGAAGCATATTTCTACAAGATATCCAATTTCAGGTACCAAAAGAAGTAAGAGGTACCAAAGAGTGCCTACTAATACTATTAAATGGTAAGAAACAGACCCTATGTTTATAGCAGTTTCCATCTTGTCCCCAGTCAAAACCCATAACTTCAGACCAGCTTGGGCAAGTTTATCTATACATTGTGGTACCTGAAAGGAATAGAAGTTGAATCAGGCTGAACCGCTGAACTAAACCAAAGAAGAAGTTTCTTAGAGAAAACAACAAAGATGCCATACCCCTTTCTGCAACTTGTCTTCTACAGCAGTAGCACCAACAAGAATCAATTCCCTCTCCATCATATCTGCCGCCTTTTCAAGCATTGTCTCTCTATCAGCTCCGATAGAAGTTTTAGCTTTCTGGAATTCAGTGTTCCAAGCAGAGTACTCAGACTCCTCAAGTTTTCTGTAAGCCAGTGCCAACGTACGCAATCCAGCTTCTCCATACTCATTCAAATGCTTAGTAGTATCTGGCTCATACAATCTTCCATTCTTTGATAACCGATCAAAAATAATGCTACATAAACCAAAGAGAGAGATAGTGAATCAATTAAACAAAACTAATCAGCCCATTGAAGTCACGGACTGGAGTAGGATACCCTGAACAAGTCCAAAAGGAAACAGCGTGACTAACCTGTCAGCACCTTTACACAGGAGAAGAATCTGCCCATCTTCATCCCTCACAATTACTGTCATCCGCTTTCTTTTGCTAGTAAATTCCAACATATTTAGAATTTTGTACTCCCTAAAAGATAAACAGAGGACCATTAAGATGCTATAACAAAAGGATTCACGAAAGATTAGCAAAGAGCACAAGCATTCTGCATAGCTATCCAAACCTTTCAATTGCTTGTCCTGAAGATGAATATTTTTCACGGATATACACACTTGATTGGGTTCTTTTAAAAAACTCAAAACCAAATTCTCTAGCAGCAACAAGAAAGCTTCCTTCATCTGGGGACTCTGCCTCATATGTATAACTGCCAGTCTCTTCATTCAGCTCAGGAATAGCAGTGTGACAAATTGCTAATATTCGGCAAAATAACATAATGACATCCGCATTAGGCTCTTTCAACCAGTTCCCTTCCGTGATACGATCGTCCTCAAAGCTGAACCCTTTTATGGGAGTTTTTTGATCCTTTTCATCTTTGGAAGTAACAACAGTCTCCAGTTCAATTTCTTGTTGTTTGCCTTTTTGCCTGGAAACACTTGATCTTTCTACGGCCTGATCCTCAAGGTCATTTGCCATCTGTTGTGCAGCAGCAAGTTCAACTTCGCTAGACCGCACACCATATGGAGTACCAGCAATGGAACATTTGAGAAAATCCATCTGATTGCAGGTCAAAGTGCCTGTTTTATCAGAAAGGATTGTATCCACCTGGCCCAACTCCTCATTTAAATTTGATGTCCTTGCTTGTGCACAATTCCCAGTTTCTTCATCATACATTTGTATGTCTTGATTAATAAAGCTTGCTTGCAAGACCTTCACCACCTCAATTGAAACATAAAGTGATATAGGTATTAAGTATCCATAAAGTATGAGGGCAGTGACCAGATGGCTAACCCCTGATATTACAGGCTTCTTGGGATTATAATAATCAGTTGTATCATCAGGTCGCAGATACCACCAGTCAGGCATGTAGAACTTTGTTTTCACAGCAAAGCCTATGGAGCTGATTAATGATATCACTAGAAGAATACTGAAAAGAACATATATTATATAATCCATTTTCCTTTCTATTGTGCTCCTCTTTGAAGGAGACTTTGTGGCATTCTGCATGACCTTGCTATCATGACCAGTGAAAATCACAACCCCGTAGATGAAAGCCGTATTGCGCAGCTTTGAATCTCTAAGGAGAATCTGGCTAGGGTCAAGAGGATAGACTTGTCGGTCGTATTCAAGATTGCCAATAAAGGTGTAAAGGCTAGGGTTAGGATCTTCACATTTAATTGTTCCTGAGAAGTTCTTGAAAGCCTCATCCTCATCCAAAGGCAAGGTTACCTCCAAAGCCCTCTTCACCTTCAAGTTTGTTTCACCATCTAAATTCATAGTCTCCACATAGCATATTCCATCTTCATAACTTGATGACAAAAGAAGCAAATCAGCCGGGAAAAACTGATCTTTCTCCACTTTCACCACATCTCCAACCTGAAGCTTCTGCCATGGCCTATTATCAAAGATGCCTTCCCCTTGATGAACTTTTACTTTCCGACTATTAACCTTCATATCCTGCATAAACCTTCGCCAGTCCTCCAAAGCTTCCTTTGCCATACTAAGACCTACAACAAAGGCCAAGGGTGCAATCATGCTGACAGCAGAAAATGGTGAAAGGGGTGTAAGTGAAATGATGGCAGCTCCAAGGAAGTACAAATTGGCAACTCGGTGGAATTGTTCATACAGAGCTTTTGGTAAAAAAGTCAGAAAATTATATTTGGTTGTTGATATGTAATTCGATCGGTATTTCAAAGGCTTTTTCTTATGCATAAGAGGTTGGTTGCAATACACAATTCTCGAGTATCCAGGCCCCTCTATGGGATGTGCCCCCTCTTCTGTAGCACTTGGCCTGAGACATGAGAACGTATAGAGGTGACTCCTACGGAGCCTTGCTCTTATCCTACCCCGTGTCATCGCTCAGAGTCAATCTTTAAAAAACGACCAGAAAACAAATGTTCAAAATAGACAAGCCACAAATCTTGCCTTCAGTAGTGACTATTAATGCAGCCACTCATTCGAAATTTGCTTCCTTTAAGACCTGATTTAAGAAAACCGAATGGAAATTAAACATAAATACACAAGTAACATGTAGAAATTGATGCTTTTAACAATTAAAGCTCCATATAAAATGTGCCAAAATTCAAAAGCAGGAACATTCTGAAAGAATATGTCATACATAAATTACATTCAATATTCTTCCATACCCCAGATTTGAGAGTTTTAATTATCTATAAAAGTCTAGGAATACAAGAGAAGAAAAGTAAAAGATAAGAACAAATACACATTGATGACAGATACAAATTTGAAAAAAAAGGGGAAAAATAGAAAATCCTACGTAATAGTTAACGGAAAAACATCCACTTGGCCAAAAAGAACCCAGAATTCAACACAAGAAGGTAAATATGATAGCTGAAAAAAAAGAACATGATAGCCATACCCAATTCCACTTTTCACGTCAAATATCAAAAAGAAAACAGCTAACCTTGTTGAAATCATGAAAACAAAGAGTAAATGGACAAAGTAGAGACAATGCCCAGCTAGAGCTTCAAAATTTCAACGAAATGAGCAGATCATTGATCTTTGAACCCAAAGAAAAGAACCCAGAAATTAAAAGTTTTTGAAAATTTAAAGCAAAATAAGAATTCATAGAAAAAGAATTAAAACAACAAGAAAAGAGGAGCCAAAGACCAAAAAAAGAGGTACCTTGAATCTGGAGGCTGGTTCATCTTCAATTAGAAAATTAACATACCAAAAGGAAGAAACCCATTGGCAAGAACCATTCAGAAGGAGAAGGAAACAATATGTTTTGCAGATCAAGAAAGAAAAAAAGGGAGACAAAGTTAAAAAATGAGAAGAGTTCTTATTTTTGTTTAATTTTGATTAAGGGAGGAAATCTAGAGAGAGAATAAGAAAGAGAGAGACAGAAAAACCAGGGTTTTAGGCTTAAATGAAAGAGAAAATTTCTCTCTTTTCTCTCTCTATTTTTGAACCAATGACTGTAATTCCCGGGGTCCCCTTTGCCTTCTATAAATAAATATAAATACTATAAAACACTTTAATTTAATTTAATTAGTTTTTTTCTTTCTACTGTTATTTTTTTTAAAAAAAAAATCACTTTTTTTTCTATGAAACTTATTCAGTTTTTTTGAAATTTTAAGGTTTCTTTTTTCCTTAATTTAGAGCAGAGATTTAGAAGAAAAAATTATTGGTTACTGAGACTGCAAAGAATGACCTGGCTGGTATTTGACATTTTTTTTTGTAATTAAAAAAATTAGAACAGCCAATAATGAACCAGTCTTTTCTAACGTTTCCTGTTTGTGGGCCCTCTTTTTAATCCTATGTGGCAGATTCTAATTCAGTCTTTTCTTTTTCTTTTACTTCATTCTTTTAATTTGTGTGTAATAATAGTAAAAAAAAAAACTTACATTTCCAAGTAATTTTGAAAAGTGGAACCACCAAATTTTTTTTAATTAGGAACTCTTGATTCTTGAACATTACTATAGTAATTTATGTTTTCTTAATGACTTAATAAGCTTGGGAGAGGATAAATAAATGAATAATTATTGCATTTTTTATTCAATAATAATAATAACAATAATTAATCTAATTGCTTATTTAGTTACTTGACAGATTCTGTTAGAGAAATGGAAAGCAAATTAAGGAAAATTTTAAGTACAGTGATTAAGGGTGAGTTTATTTGTTAAATTAAATGGATGTTAATTATTTTGGTGAGTCTATAAATTCGGCATTTGAAATTGACTTACCAAAATTTCCTTCTTTGTAGTTTGATCAAAGTGAAAGTAATTACTTATGAGTTTCCCTACTTATGCCAACATATATGCCCACCATTGAAAGCATCATTTTGTAAATAATAATTATACTTTTTTTGTTTTGCAAATAATAATAATAATATACTACAAATTTGTACGAGTAATTAGTTCATCTCAAGTCTCATATTATCAATCGATCACCGATGAGTTCGTTCCATCTCAGAAATCGAACTTATTAAAGATTATATATGACGAAAAAATATTGATAAAATTTAGTTTTTATTAGTGATATTAGAGGGAATTGAGTTTTTGCTTTTGGACCAGGATCTTTGTTTTTTTTTTTTTGGTAGAAGACCAGGATCTTTGTTTTAGACCATAATAAACTCCACAATTCATGCAATATTTTGAGAGATTTATGTTATAATAATTATTTTTTCTTTCTTGCTTAATTGTGAGAATTGCATTTTACAAAAAGAAGAAACAATGATTTCCAGCTATCAGATTGCCATTTTTATTGAGAAAACAAGTTTCAATCAATGGACTGATTTTGTTGAATAACAAAAAATCAAAACCGTGTTGCTGTCTGTTTTCCAAAAATGCAACCAAGCATGTTTTGTTCTTTAGTTTAAGCCGGTCAAATTTGAAAATTATATCTATCTCCCACAAGAAATCTTCAAATCAGACGGTGGAGAATCAACTGATGATTAGATTAATGTTAGAATGTGGGACACCACAGCAAGTTCTCCCACTCCTTCCCCATTATGATTGATTTTTATTTATTGACTTGTCTTGATTGCAGGCTACAGCCTGCTTGATATATCTATTTATATACAAATCATCTTTTTTTCCATTGTTTTCCTTTTGTCATTTTGATTCTTAGTTAATAGTCAGGTACAATTTTTCAAATATATATCAAGAATTAAGTGGTATAATGTATTTTATTAATCTTGGAGTCAAGAATAATTATCCAAAAAAAAAAACTTGGAGTCAAGAAGAAAAGTATTTTAAACACATTTAAATGTTACATGTATACATATCAATTATCATCTTCTTTTCCCATTGTTTTCCTTTTGTCATTTTGATTATTAGTTAGGTATATTTTTCTAATATATATATCAAGAATTAAGTGGTATAATATACTTTATTAATCTTTTTTTGAGGGAATATACTTTATTAATATTGGAGTCAAGAAGAAAGAAAAGTATTTTAAACACAATTGGGTTTTTAAGTTGAATTTTCTTGGTCATCATCTTAGTTTCATCATTGTTTTGTATTTTTTAATGTCCTACTAGAAATTAAATCTAATAAGTGGGAGCACTTTGATTTCTTACTAGTAGTCTCATTATTATTATTATTTACTACTTTTAATCTAGAAGTGGGTTTGAATTTTTACTTTTTATATAAGAAATTCTTAAAGGAATCATCAATGATCAATGCAATTAAAATGTTCCTATTGGCTTTGTAGGAAGGAACTAGTCCTTGTTCTAAAATGTATACTCCTCCTAAACAGTACTTTTGTATGTCTGCTAACTGCTAACACATGTTTGTTAAAGATATGAAAAGATATTTTGGTTAATAATGACAAATGACTTTCTCATATAATCATGTTTCTAATTTATTTTGTTCTTCAAAATATAATCATATATTTCTACTAAAAAATACACCTCTTTTAAAATTTTAACTCTGAGATCTTCCAAACATTTCCTTGTTTAATAGTAAAGAACTACTCCTCATTCTATAAAAATTTAATAAAAAAGAAAAAGAAAATTTGATTAAGTTAATTAAATGCCTGTTTATGACATTAATATTAATTATTAATTAATTAATTAATGATGTAAACAAGGTTTATGATACCACTTTTGCCTTGATACCTAAAAGTGAAATGGATAGTTAGACTCAGATACTTACTTTATCCTAAAGAAGAAAAGATACTTCCTACTACTTATAATTTAGTAGTGAATTATCACAGTCATATCACAAATTGCTGATCTAATTTTTTCTCACATCCATCTAATTTTTTATTAGCTTTTGCAAAATCAATCAATTGAATTGTATTATTAGGTTTAGATATGATGATTAATTTGTTAAAACTTTGCATTCTGTCTGCAAATTAAAACTTTGTTATAACTATAACTTAAAAAAAATGTGGATGGCTGATGGCTTGTGGATAAGACACCAATCAAATCTAATTTATCATTGATAGTTGTACCTTACCTATCCCAAATATACCCCCCCCCCCCCAAAAAAAAAAAAAAACCCTAATGTGGTTGGTTCTTGATTAATTCATCAATCTGCTCCCTTAAGCTAGCAACATTATTTTATTCGAAAAAAGACATTTGAAATACTATTATAAGTTGAATTAATTATACATATTTAAACAAGATAAGGAAAATAATAAGAAAAATAATAGTACTAATGATTTATTTGTCAAAATTGGCCACTACTTGGTGGATTAGTACATAGAATCTTTTGATTCATAGTTGGTACAACATTTTTCATTTAAAATTTAATTTATAGAGTACTTTTGCATAAAAAATGTTGACCATATAAGCATGTTTTATAGGTTCAAGAAAGGTGCAAATGGCCATGGCCTACAATTATAAATAAACATAAATTAAATTACAGTGGTTAGTGGTTTATGGGCTCCACGATATTAATTCCAATACTCTTTCTATTCCTTTTTGGCAAGACAATGTACTCTTTCTAATTTATCAACATTATATATTTAGGCAAATTATATAATACACCGATGGTGGAGTTTAGCAGACTACATAAGCGGGTCACATGTGTTCTTTAGGGATTAAATTGAAACATTTAAAATTTAATTAATTAAAAAAATGAACATATGTCAACTCCACAATCCACTTATGGAGTACAAAATTTACACCATCGATATATCAAATAATTACCCATATATTTATACTTGATTTTACCTATCAGATAGAATCATATCATATGAACTAAAACGTGCCATGTTTTATTTTTTAAACAGAGTTGGTCCTTATTGCTTTTTGAGGGTGATCATTCCTAATGGGGAGATTATGTCACATCAAAGCTAAGCAGTAAAATCTCACTATCTCAAACACTAAAAATGATTAATATTAATTTTGATTACTGTTGTTGTATTGTTGGGTTTTTGAAATAGTTTTCATGATTTGGATCTCTCGGGAGTGATTGTCTGATTGGTATACTTTCTAATTGGCACGATAAGAGTTTAAGATTTTTTAAGACTATTGATCAACTTGTTTCGCTTAAGCGCGTTCATTTTTTCAGTAAGATTTCTATCACATTGACCCTTGGAATTAATAGCATCTGGAAATGAACATTTTTAGTATATTTTTGCTTAGGTTAGTATTAGGAAAAAATATTAGGGAAAACGAAATGATAGGGATAAAATTTTCCCCATCATTTTCTTTTCTTCATAATTTTTTTTATGATTAAGCGTGTCAATTAAAAAATTATACTACATAATTTGATCATCGAAGATGGCAAAAAAAAAACACTAAAAAGATAATTCAACCACTAAAGGTTTTTTTTTTTTTAAAAAAAACCACTAAATTTTACCACAATGGATTTCATCGCTTCTCCTAGCTGATGTCATGAGAGTAATATGGCCTAGAGCCATTTAAGTTTGTTTTTAATATGTTTATTTCCATCATATAAATTTTTTTTTTTTGACAACAAGACTCAAATTTGACAAAATTTTATCATATTAGCAACACAACAATGTCAATACTCAATAAAATAGCAACAACACAAGGTTCACGCTATCAAATTCTATTAAATTCGGATTATATTATACCAAAATAGTTTGATGATAAAATTGTTCGTAAAAACGATCTTAATTAAAGTATATTTTGTCAATAGATTCACGCGGTGAATGAGAGAAAATTTTGAAGCTTAGCTTCTTTTGTAAACTATGGTGGTGATATATTCGTTTATTCTAAATCCCTTTATTGGTCAATGGAGAGTAATTTCCATGCAACATCCTTTTAGTCCTATACACACTTTCTTTTACGTTTTCCTAAAGATAATGGTGTTTTTGGATCTGCCGTAGACTTTCGTGGAATTTGATGCAAATAATGGACCAGACCACAATTATTTCAACTTTGATTTCCCCTTTTTTCTCTTTTTTCTTGGGATGGATTGGACGTTCGAATTTAACTTGAAGTCATCAACACTTTATCTTCTAGAAAAACAAATTTAGGATTAGGATTAATTCCCCAAATGCAATTACTACAAAAAACCCATAAACATGTTGATATACATACAATATTAGAGATTAATTATGATTCACGAATACAATAACTTGTAAACTATTCATATATATCACATATATTCATCTTATCGAAAGTTGATGTCATTATTATCAAAAAAAGGGGGTCATATTAAATACTTCCAATCTCAAGTTGTTGGTGTCAAAATATGACGTGGCCTAAGATCAAGCTCCAAATGGCCTGCAAGAGAGTAAACCGTGAGAAAGAAATCCCCCTGTGGTTTAGGGATCTCCTCCTACGGTCAAGTCAATGATTTGCTCTTTTAGTGTAGTGAACATATAAAGCATATGAACTTATGAGAGGTCATATCTTAAGTATTACCTTATATAGGTGAGGCCTTGGGCCTTTAATTGGTTTTGAGGCTTTAAGTACTAAGTGGACCTTGGACCCAAATCTGATCTGATGATGCTCAACACAAATTAATATATGAATAGTAGTTTACATTGGCGTGATTAAGAATGAAAAATTATCAATCTTCAAATAAAAACTTATTATTATGGAAACAATAATTAATGAAGTTTAATCAATCAGAAGCTTAGAAACTGCAAATTGCAGGCACAATGAGAAAAACAATTGCAAGAAAAGACACCACTTTTTGGACCATGGCATCTACGGGCATATCAAAAGCCTCTAAAGACAAGACAAGATGTTAGCAATCTACTGCTTCATTGACCCAATTGAAGACCTTTATTTATGAAAGCTATAGCAGTATTATAATACACGACACTCATTAATTTCGCTGAAAGAGCCAAATACATGACATCCTAACTAATATCAGTCCAAAACATAAAGAAGCCGGCAAGCAAGAATATTTTTATAGATTCTTTTTTCTCAAGTTTCTTCAAGGGCATATAGCAATCGACTTTTTCTCTAATTTGGCTTTATTAGCCGGTGAAGCCTTCCATACGGCCTTCCTAATCATATATAGTTTAAGCTCATAATCTCCAATTTCATATTTTTAATTCCGGAAAATCAAGTGCCATTATCCTAAAAACACTTTAACATTTGAAAGTGAAAGGTACAAATTTCGAAGAGCATAGAATTATTGCCTAATGACAATGAACTCTATGCTCATGGACTTTGTTCGAGCCTTTGCCCTCTTTTTCCTTCATAGGTCACCTTGCTAATCTGTAATTGGTTTAATAAACATTTTGGTTCCTGAATTTGTAAGAAATGAATAAGTTTAGTCTTTGAATTTTCAAAATTACCAATTGCAAGTTTGAACTTATAAAAAATGGACAAATTAGCCATTTTAGACGGAAATTTATTAAATTTCGTTAACAATTAGATGGAAATTGGATGAAATTGATCAGAGTCATACCAATTGCCATTAAAAAAGAACTAAGTTACGTCCAATTGTTTTATCTAAAACAAGTTACGTCCAATTGTTAACAGAATTTAACCAATTTTCATTCAAAATGTCTATTAAGCCGTAAGCCATTTGTAATTATACCAATTCTTCTAGTGTGCCAAAATAAAAGATTTAGAGTATGGGTTTAGAAAATAATCTACTAGTGGAAGTCGTCGTCTTGCCCTTGTTAGTTTATGTCATTTGGCAAGAAAAGACTTGAAATGATAAAAGAACAGAGCAGGTGAAATGAGATAAGATTTAATTCCCTACCTATCTCGTGTGCACGCTCCAAAACAAGTATTTGGCACTTTAATTGAAACCCAAATCAAATAATTGAGCAAAAGAAGACAGAATTGTAATCTATTTTTATTATTTTGATTGATTGGATAGAGAAACAGAAAGCCCATGACACATTTATAAGGCTGTCTTCTATCAAGCTCATAGTCAGAATGGAATAAAGGAATTACATGTAAAAAATGCCAAGTGACAATGGACAAAAATAGGAATTTTGATTTCATTTTAGAAGGGTTCTTGTCAAGTGTTCCCGAGCTGAAGCCAATGCTTGACTTATTGTCTGCAATATTATAAGAACAGAAACACATAAGACATGTAAATTAGTACAACCTTAAACTGTAACAAAATTCAGGTGGTAATTGGTAAATGGACAATATTTTCAGTTTAAGTAGGCATATTTAATCCTTCATACATAGCAAATTTTAAGGATTTGATGAAAAATTTGGAAAAAGATTAGAATAATGTCACCTGCTCTGATAATGGAGCTGAAACATCCATGTTCTGAATTGCCACTTTTGCTGCTAGAACATTTGCATCTGTTTCAAGTATCATCCTATTCCAGAAAACAAAAGATTAAAATCCATGATTTTGCACAATTCTCTTAAATTCATGTCTATTGTCTAGATTTTCATTATGATCTTGTTCTTTATTCATATTTCCATACCCTTGATCAATAATCTCATCAATGCATAAGAAAATAAGATCCAAGTTCTCAAGTGCTTCCCTTTTATCAACAGTGCCCCTAAAAAAAAATTAAATAATTTCATTCATATCAAAGTTATTAAAAAGTAAATTTTAAGTTACTATTATGAGCTAAAAGAAAAGGCATATAAAGAAGAAAACCTCAAAAGAAGAGCAACTGCATCATAAAGCCCTTGAAGGACACTAGCTAATATGAGTTCATTTTCCTCATCACCCCCAGTTACAAAGAAATGGAGGTCTTGAACAAACTTATAGATTACAATGTTGCTATCAAACATTGAGATTTCAGCTGCATATTTCAAAATTATAAAGAAAAACAACAATTGATCAAGATTTTTGGGTATCGATTACTGTAATCATTAAGTTAATGCAACTTAACCCAACACTTAATGTAAAATTACCTTCATTACGAGCATTTGATTTGAGTGATTTGGTGAAGAGAGATTTCTCAAAAGCTAATCTAGAACTATTTGTTGGCCATTCATCTGAGTAGTATTTGACTGCTACACGTTTCCCTTCAGAGTCTAGAATCAGAATGTTCTTTATTGCAGGGCAGGAATCCTAATAAACACAAATAAACAACAAATTGGGTTATATTAAAATACATTGATTTCCCAAAATTCATCATTTGATTAACTTAAGAAATCAAAATCAAACATTTTCAGATCCACTCAGAAAAGCATTACAATGATCACATTGTGCTATATGTGTATTCTGTAAACAATATGACATATGCAGATCAAATTATATTTAAATTACAACAATATTTCTAACCAAACATAAGGAGACAAATGCAATTAAAGCAAATTAAGAAAGAAAACTGGATTATGGGTGAGAATTAAGAAACAGAGATTTACCGTTGAAGAGAAGAAGCGAGACATGTCTGGTTTTGGATGAAGAGAGAGATGTTGCAGTTAGTTGGGCTTTCAGTTGTATATATGTTTGTACAAAATTGTTTCCTTTTTTTGGTTGAGATGAAAGGGGCAATCTGGTCAAATAATAAAAAAAAACAATATCTGAAAATTTGGTCAAAATGTTAGCTAAAAGAATGGAGAGGGCTTAAAAGAACAATTCAACTGAAAATTTTAGTTCACAAAAACTCATTTTCTCTTGTTCTTGTGTAAATTTGTAGTCCATTTCACTTAGATAAGACAACCCTCACAAATTATGCCAAAAACATGTTTCTAGTTATTTATAATTTCTAAGAGCATGTTAATGTGACATGAAAAATTGCAAATTGCACCATGCATGGCTATATAGGGTTAGAAAACACTTCCTTTCAACGCCTTTTCTGTCAAATTCTTGATGGACAAAGAAAGTTCTGACATTGATTCTTCCATTGAAGATGATGACACCTATGAGATTGAAAATGAACAAGTTCAAATTGTTCATTCTTTTCCTTACTACATCATGGAAACAATCGCTGCCGGCGCCTATACCACCTTGGCAAAAACTACAGTTGCGCCATTAGAGCGAATCAAGATACTTTTGCAGGTAAAATATGTAATGCATTTCTCTGTTAATATCATTTTTCACTTTTCAGTGAATCATTATTTCAAAATTATCTTTGTTGCTTTTTGTTGATCATCCATGTCTATGTGTTCATCTTTTTCCTGTTAATTAGTCCTCATTGGAAATCAATCACAATTTCTTTAATATCAGGAAGGGTTAATTTTTTCAGCCTTGATTGAATGTCTTAGTTTAGTTTAGATTCAATGCCTATTTTTCCTTTCTTCTATTACTATATATGATTCTTTTATCGGAAGCTTTTGTTTTATCATTTACCGGCACTGATAGACAAGGGCTGAAGGATTTCATTCAGTTGGGGCATATGGATCATTGAAGAAAATAGTGAAGCATGAAGGTCTTAGGGGCCTATACAAGTAAGTTCCAATTCCAAACAATGAAATTTGAATATTTGTTTTCTTTCAAACAGCCTAATCTGAAATTTCCTTGTGTTTATAGAGCAAATGGAGTTACTATCCTTCGGATGTTACCTCATTCTGCATTTCATCACATGACATACGAACAATATCGGAGCATTCTACACTACAAATGCCCTTCTGTAGGAACAGGCCCTCTGTTGGATATTTTAGCAGGCTCTGCAGCTGGTGCAACAGCATTTTTATGCACTTATCCCTTGGATTTGGCTCGAACCAAGTATGCTTATCAGGTAATTTTATTCAACTAAAAGCCGGTATATGCCTGAGTAATGATCAACAATCATAGTTTTTATGTATGAATCAATCACTATTTACTAATCAAATGTAGGGTGAACAGTAAACTTCTTGATCACTTTAGGTTAATGCTAATTTCGAGTCGATTTTTCTTTTATGTTAAGGTGGTGGATCGAAGAAAAACTTGCAGTGATGGTCTTAGATGTTCATGTATCCATTCAGGTCATCCTGCACATCAAGGGATAAGAGATGTCTTTAGGACTATTTATAGAAGAGGTGGAATGCTTGCTTTCTATAGAGGTGTAGGTAGGCTAATCTAATGCTTCTATTCCTCACAAATAATGTAAATGGCGAAAATCGAGCTAATTCCTTGAGATTCAAGCAAATAATTCATTTCATTTTTAAAGATCAGGTCCAACACTAGGTGGAATCCTCCCTTACAATGTTTTGAAATTCTATTCTTATGAGCAATTCAAGAGAATGGTTCCAACAGAACATCAAAGCTCTGTTGCATTGAATCTTTCTTGTGGAGCTTTGGCTGGCCTTTTTGGACAAACTGTCATGTATCCTTTGGATGTTGTTAGGAGACAAATGCAGGTACACTAATTAACCTTGCTTTCTTCTAATTATGTCTAAATTTCATGTGTGCAATAAATTTTCGCCCGCGGTAATACCCTTTGTTGTGATTAATTAGTCTGATTATTATGCAGGTTGACATTCTGAATCATAATGCCAGGTACAAAAATACAATCCAGGGTCTCAAGGCCATAGTTCGTAATCAAGGGTGGAAACAATTGTATGCAGGATTATGCATTAACTATATGAAGGTAATTTCAAGATATCTTACTTGCATTGTTTGTATAAACTGAAAGATCATTTGCCAAATTGGAAAGTAACTGAAAATGGATTAAGTAGCCTAGATCCCAATCACAATGTTAAAAGAAAAAAATCACTCTGTTGGTTGCAGGTTGTTCCTTCAGTAGCCATTGGTCTCGCATCGTTCGATGCTATTAAGCGCCGGTTACAAATCCCATCTTAGCGGTTTTTATCAGTATTTTCACTGCACAAGAAAAAGATTGTTCGAAATGTGAACCCATCTCAGGCCTCAAGACAATTTATAGTTCATGGATATTCACATTTCAACCCACATCAAGAACTAGCACAAAAAGGAGAAATGCCAACTGTCTGCAATGTGTTTAGGGCATTTGACATACAATTTTTCATGTTTTTTAGTATCTGTAGTCTGTAACATGATGTAATATACTCTGAAATTTCAGCCATTTCAAATGTGTAAAGGACTTTGGAATTCAGAGAAAGAGTAGAAAATTTCAGAAATTCATTTGTTTTGATAAAAGCTAATTAATTACAACGAAAAATGATTTTCCAAGCAATAACTAGTAGTAACTAGGGAATTGCAACAAAAGAAAAGCCTACCTTAAAAAACAAGTTGAATCTGGTTTTTATACAAAGGGATATGGCTAAGGGATAATCCTAACAAATAACAATCAAATTAAAAATTGAAAAAGGAATCTGATGAACTCTGAGCAGTGAGCTGATTATAACTTCAAGGGCTGTAAAAGGAAGGACCACACTTGCATTTCCAACTCTCAGGCTCATAATTTGCATACTGCAAACCCAAATGGCTACGCTTGCTGGTAATTGCAGGCACTTGAATTGCTTCACATGGACTGCACCCATAGCATTTGTGTTCACAGCTTGGTGGAGTTGACCCTATTCCCAGTTTGTTCTCCTCTTCAGCTTCATTTATTGCAGCCCTTCCTAATTCCATGCCTTCAAAACTCTGCAACGAGATTTCCTTTGAGCCTGAACTTGAAACTTGTAAAGACTCTGAACTCTGCCCTGTGACTGATCAAAAAAACATTAAGGTTGATTAGTTGTAAAAACAGAACATTTTTGGATAGTTAAAAACAGAGAAAATCAGGGGAGTGGTGTTTTTTTTTTTGGTTGAAAACAGGATTAAAGTGAAAAGTGGTGTCATTATAAAAAAAACTAATAAGGTAAATTAATAGACATAATCATTGCAAGGGCAAAGACAGGCCAAAGTAGCTTAGCTAACCTGGTTGATGATGAACACCCAAACCATCATTTGGTGCTAAAGGCCTGCTTGTTGCAGAACTCCAGCTTACTATTTGAAGAACAAACAGAAAACAAAACAATCTTCCTTCCATTCCTTCCAAAAACCTCAAAATAATTGACTAATTATGATGCCAATGTGCTGAGAGAGAGAGATCAAGGGAAGCTGCTAACTGAAATTAAGCACACTTGCAGAGGCCATGCATGACTGCTGCAATATATAAGGTGATGAGAAAAAGCCAGGAAAACAGAAATCCCATTTCCCAATGTCAAAAGAGCAAACCTAAACTCTAGTACTACTTCTTGGATTTTCCTCTACTTACTACTCTTGCATTTTGGGGCATAGAGATATTGCTTCACAAGCAAGTGATTCTGGTTTCTTGTCAATATTGATCAAAGCCCCATTTGACAACTCACCTTCAAAAAAGCCTTTTGATTACTCTGTTTCTGGACTCTTGTTGCAGTTTTGCTTCACCGAACAAGTTAAATCTCCCTTTTCCTCACTGGAAGGCAAGTATACTACTAATATAGTACTCTTTGAGGTGGTGGTTTAGCCCCGGATAACAGCTCCTTCTTTTGGGTCTAAGAGACCCTATAAATCACAAAGAAAATCTTACTATCCTAGCTTTTTTTGCCTAGACTGCAGTGCCTTTTTTTAACTTCTGATAATTTCATTCCAATTTAAGGGTAGGAAAATCCAGTGGCAGAGTCCCATTTATGTATAAAAAGAAAAGCATCAAATGTCTCAGGACTGCAGCAATTTTAAATGGAGTTGGTTATAATATTATTACTACTTTGGAGTCAACTTTTTTTTACAGGTTGGATTGGTGGGAAGCAACCAAGCAACAGTACCCCATTCATCAAATCTTGATCGTCCATCTGGACAATCAGCCAAGATTGCAATTAAGTAAAAATGTGTGGTCCAAGTTGATTCTTTCTTAGATGAATGAATCTTTCAGATATGAACATTTAATAGGTTAGTAGTAAATCCTACCAGACACTATCACAATCTGTTTTCCTTTTACTCTGTTTCTGTTTTTTCTCTACCCAGTAAGCATGCTGATATCTTGAAATGGCGATTCCATTCATTCAATGTTTTTATATACTTGAATGTTAAACTTTGAGCTGGTAGCTGTGAACCTGAGCCAAGGAAGCAAGGTTCGAAATAAGGAAATCTTGGATTGCACCAGTCAATGAATTGCCTTTCTAAACTCTTTTAGCTAATAGTCTGAGGCAGTAGGCTCTGTTTCAGGCTAATTTTTTATGAGCTTTGTGAGAAAAAGTTTACCCACAATGTAAGGCTGAGAGGGTAGTCAGGGACTTTCAAAAGATAGGTTAAGTTATCATCAATGAATCAAAGAAAGAAGCTGGCAAACAACAATTTTTTTTTTTTTTTTGGGGTTCAATAATAAATGCTTTTCTATGTTGTTTTTGGATTTGGGTGATATGATCTTTCAATGTACTGTACTATCCCCCCAGTCAGTATCTTTTTTTCAATATAAAATGAGAGATTCTCAGTTATATCACTGGAGTACAAAGACAGGTCTCTGCTCTTAAAGCAGCTTAAGGCTATTAAAGCAATTAAACACCAATTTGTCCATGCAAAATACCAAAACAGATAGAAATATGTGGTGACTGGTGAGGGAAACTTTTAATCTTTTACTAACCCATTCATTTTCACCAAAGCACACCCAAATGCATAAAAAACTTTAACCTGGCTTAAATTGCCACCTAATGGTGTTTTGAATTTGCAGACTTCCAAGCAATGGGAGACCAGGAGTAAGAAAATGAATATATTATCAGTCATCAATCTCACCAATATTTAAAAAGATGCATTCTATTCTATATAAATAGTGTACACGACAAGAGCATTCACCCACATCTTAAATACAAATCCAGATTAGGTGCATCTGACTGAGATGACATTATTGAGCTAAAAAGACTGATGGCTCTTCATGTTTTTATTTAGTATTCTTGGTATGTCTTTCCAAATCTGAGCTTTACCACAAACACTGTCTAGTGCCTGTAAGTTAAATCATCATGTTCTTGATGAAACATCTGATGAGAATGTTTGGTTTCTATTATCTAATAAATAGATGAAGGCTAATCAAGGTGTTGCAAATCATTTTGGACCATAAGTTTTCAAAAACTCTCTCTAAACTCTAGACTCTAGAGCCATACATAAACAGAGGAAGTTCTGCCCTATAGGCTATAGGCAATACTAAAACCCAGCAGATCCCTGCTCATGACTAAGGTGAAAGAAACAGAGGCAGATTATACATGGGCTAAACTCCTAACATAAGTGCAAAACTGTTAAACAAAATCTGGCTGAGAAGAACAAACTGAATCTGAATAAGTATATATATTAGTATTAATGACAAATAATATCCCACAAGGTAATCACATTCTTATTTGCTTATTAGACACTTAAGAATTGCAGGTTCTACAAAATCATCAATGAAAAAGAGCTGACCAAGATGTCTTCCCATAACCTGGAGAATATTGCATAGTTTCTTAACTGGACAATTTGAAGGCAGAATCTATGGCATATAAGTTTCCAGTGGAAATGACCCCAACTATACATGCAATAATAAGTAAATACAGTAACTGAAGAAAGGATTGCCTCGGTGATGAAAGAGCAGCAACCTCTTGTTTATGGAATCTGAGCGACTTTGAGTGGCAATGACAGGAATTGCCCTGTTTATGACATATATAAGTAAGGGTTAGTAACCAGACTTTAATTACTGTATCCAATCTAACAGAAGCGACGAAATAAGGCTATCATATAACCCATCTTTTACCCCCAAATCTAATCTTCCATATACGTTGATGTTGGTAACACTAATGCATTTCATAAAGAATTCTATCACATTGATGCTGCACCCTTCTGATTTATGTGTACAAATCACAATTAAAACCGGCTATTTGGTATGTGACTTCTAGAAGTTGATACCCCTAAACAAGTATGGAAGTTTTACACATCTGTTTATTTTCCAACTTCATACATATTCTTTTACCCCAAATATCAAGTTAGATAGAGATGAACACAAGGAAATTTTGTCAAATGGACTCTGGCAAAGAGACAACACCAAGATAAAGACAAGTTACTTGTCAAACACAAGAAATCAAATTCTAAAAATGCAAACAATGACTATTACTATAAACATTTCATATCATGTCAATTGAGGAAACAAACTGAAGCAATTAAACATAATATATAAGAACATTTGACTTTTACAAAACGATCCTTATTGAAAGAAAATCTGACTACAATAACTTTGTCATGAGAGGAAGTCTCAACCCACCTCTTACTTTGAAAATGACTTTCATATGATTATCCTTTAGAATCTTTCTTTTGATGAATTGCTCCAACAACGGCCTCCACTTCTTCCTTCATTCTTTCAAACACATTAGGGCCTTTAACATCATCTACAGGGGTATCTTCATCAATATCATTGCTCCTTCCATGTGTCTCTTTGTGATGGTGTGGTTTCTTATCAGTGTGCATTATTGCTTCAATCTCCTCCTTAGCTCTCTCAATTAGGTTGGGTGCTTTAACATCTTTTTCTTCCATATTAAAACAGAAAAGACAAAGAAATTGAGGGGAAAAAAAAAACCCAATAAAAGAGTCAGTTCCAAAGCTAGAATGAACCAGGCTAAATCATGAATGGAAAAAGAAAATTAAAGGTGCCATTGATTTCCATGGAAACTGCCACAAGCAAGGAGTTCTAAGAATAGCAGCATTCTCTTTCCCACCCAATAAAAGATAATCAATGGACAAAACAAATTGTTCCCAGGAAATAAATTAGAGTTGCAGAAGATTATTTAGAGTAGCCTAAAAAGCTAAGAATTATTAGGAAAAATGAATTCTCTTTCTCTGTTGAAGAGCTATGCATTAATTAAAACAAAATTTGGCAAAAGTACACAATCAGGCATGAAAGACAAAAAGAGATTAATACAAAACCATAGTACCTGAGAGATGATCGCTTGGATGTTGTTTTGGTTCAGACATTTTGATCTGAAATTTCCAACAGGAAATCTATTAAGTGGGTTCGATTCAGAAACTTGTTTAGGAACTTGTGAATATCAGAATGCAATAATTATCTAAAAAGAATCCTAAAAATAAAATAAAATATTAGCATTAGCAGATGCATCTTGACTTCAGTTAGATTTACGCGGGGGCGGGGGCCTTTTTTTGATGACGTGGAACGATTTGATTCGTAGCTGTCATACTGAACTGGGTCAATTTTACTGGGCTTTATGGCCCAAAATCATTCCCCGTCAGGCGTCCATTGGAGTAGGGCTTGTGGAGCTGCAAAAGCCCATTTCTAAGTAGTGCGATATTGACTATTGAGCTATTTTTAGAGGTAAAGTTATCTTCTATCTATCGCATAAATTTTAAGTGACTCATTTTAAGCATTTAATTTCATTAAGACAAATTATACAATAAACCGTCAGTGGAGTTTAGCAGACTACACTGAAGGGTGATATGTGTCATTTAAGGATTAGATTGAGATATTTAAAACTTATTAATTAAAAAAATTGATAGGTGTCAACTCCACAACCTGTTTGTGGACTCCAAAATTTACACCAACGGTGTATCAGATAATTATCCAATGATGAATAACCTCTTTTCTTTTTTAAAAATAATTGGATAATTATTTGATACACCGGTAGATGGTTGAGTATAGACATCCAATAACCAATTAAAGCGTAAATGCTCGAATTTGAGGATTATTTTTGAACAAATCAACTTAAAATTTTCTTATTCCAAGATTGGATTTATTACCAAAGTGAATAAGCCTCGTTCTAACAAAGATCAATTGGGTGCTTTAGCTTTATAGGATTGTCTGTTATGATGATTAATGTACTTATCTAAATGTGTTTTAGAGGTTTAATTGATCTTTTCATTATTTTTCTTGTTACTATTCATAAATCGGCATTCAAACTTGTTACTCATTAAATATTGATTAGAAGCAAAGATAATACTCCCCCCTATAGCTATGCGCTAGCTGGTTACAATGCGCGCATGTTTAATTAAAGGGGGGCCCAAATTATGCAATTAGAAACAAGTTAAATGATGCAAAACTCAAAAGGGTTACTAATTAGTACTTCTGGAAAAGGAATTAATTAATGAAATACTAATAATAATGAATTGTTCTTCCTAAGAAGATGTATATTGTCAAAAGGATTGGACTTTCATGCTTCTTTGTGTTCACTATAGGGTTTTACTACATATCTATTTTTCTTAACCTAAGTCGTCGTCGTGTTAATTATGATGAGCATTTTATCAAACAAACTTTGATTTTCCGAACACATTTGAAAACCCTTTTTGAGAATGATTAAAGCCTTTTCAAATGTTAGAAAGGGAAAACAAAAGCCTTTTCTTCATTCTTATAGTACTTGTAGTAAAGTCATAACTCATAAATAGGACTGAATTATTCCTCGTTATGAAATGATTATTGTTTTAAAAAAAGATAGAAATGATCATCATATCATGTATGAAAACAACTATCAATGGTCAAATTTAGTATAGTTCTTTTATAATTTAATAAAATTGTTATTCTAAAAAAAAAACATATATAATGAGCAAGAACATACATATGGATCGAGTTGAAACTGCATGCATATATATAGTATATAGCATTATTTTTTTTGAAAGAAAGATACAGTAATTTTCATTCATATAAATGAAATTACAAAATAGTAATTAGAAATTACAATAGGTTGAAAAAAGTATTTATTCTTTGTGTTTAGATCTTGATCTCGCTTCACGACCCGAGCCATCTTGATAATTTGGAGTCTCAAACCTTCTTCATAAATCTCTAGCACGTGCGACACCTCTTCGCTCTCGTTTCTGTGTAATTTAATCAATATAAAACTTTCAAAAGCGACACAAAGGTGAGTGATTCGAGAACCCCCTTGACCACCCCATAGATCTGAAAGTAAAATCATATCAAAACTAAGATGAACTGTCTTCAATCTGTGTAAACTCGAAGACACGCTAACAGAGAGTGTGACTAACAGACTGACTCAACTCAACAAACTGACTCAAAAAACTCAATTAACCCAACAGATCTGTAGATCTGGGGAGATTATTCTGAACAAAGGAAAAAAAACAATAAAATCAACCTCCTCCTCCCCTTGAATGATCAAGAGGAGGAGGAGTATAAAAAAAACTTGGAAGAAAACTAAAGAACTTGGGGAGAGAAAAAAGAGAGGGGGCGGCTAGGGTTTTCACATATAGTATATAGCATTATGTTAACAAGAAATTGATCATATGGAGTGCGTATATGCTAATTAATAGCTAGAAAGAAGGTCCTCAAAATGGAAACCCGGCCAACAAACATTTTTTTGACCCACAGCTAGCGTATATATATTGGTATTGGCAAAGTGTTTTTTTTTGGTCGGAGATTCCTCACATCAGACAATATCACATGAATCTCCTGTTTTTTCTAACATTTTCCTTTGATTCTCCGAAGAAAATTAAAGTTGGCCCACAAATCGGGTTGGAGAAAGTCAAGGATATGCGCAGAGGGAATTTATTTTGGTAAGGGTCTATTTTCATTTTCCAATCGTACGTGTCCTACGAATTTAAGTTGTGTATCTATAATCTTTTTATTATTGTTTGATCGTTTAATCACTGTTTTGGGTCCAAACAGAGTTTAAGTGTAAACCCTGTTTCAATCACTCTTCTAATTACCTCATCTGTACAATACCTAATTTAATCTATACACTTGCTAAACAATATCAATCGCACCGCTCTACTAAACGCAGCCTTAATAGTTAGTACTACTAGTACGAGTGTGTGAAAGAAAAAGAAGGAAAATCCTTCACTTCTTCAGTTTCAAACTCATCGCGTGAAAGTTATTGCAGCTACTATATATATATATTAACCAAACTCGAGCAATCTAAATGCAAAATTTTGATTGCGGTGCTGCCTAATTTAATTGTTAGCATTCGGAGAAACATTCTTTTTTGCTACTTAATTCGGAGAAACATTTGATTTCATGGATATATACCTTTTTTTGGTTAACCTAATGAATTTGGCAATTTATTGTTTCAATTAAGTTTTATTATATTATTACAAACTCTGTCGTGAAAACAAGACTTGATATAGTAATGAATCACACCTCATATATTAATCTTCTAGATAATTTTGCTAGCACTTGGCAAGAATCTCAGGGAAAGTCATGCATGTTCAAGGAGGAAAGGAACATTTGCTAGCTCATTAATAATTTCTTCTTCCCGGCCCCTCTAATTTAATTTGCAATAATTAATTTAGGTTGAAACATATATATACGTACTAATACTACTATTTATTAGGAAACTAACTAGGGGAATTTAATTAAAGAAAATTATATAAGAGGGAGAAAATGTAACCTAGCTAGAACAAGAAGTCATGATAAGCAATATTTATGTTTTTTTCCTTATGGACCAAGCCAAGGCATGTCTCGCATGCATCAATAATGACTACTTATAAATTTATTATGTACTTTGATCACGACGTACGTATATCCAAGAATTTCTTTCCTTTGAAGTGTTTGACGCGTGAAATTGTGGTAGTTGGTCCATAGTTTCCCCCTTTTCTCTTCTTTGTCTTTTTAACCAA
Organism: Corchorus olitorius; assembly: GCA_001974825.2. Taxonomy (NCBI): domain Eukaryota; kingdom Viridiplantae; phylum Streptophyta; class Magnoliopsida; order Malvales; family Malvaceae; genus Corchorus; species Corchorus olitorius. Next base: position 363 of record AWUE01020773.1, on the reverse strand, counting down.
AATAAATGCCATCCGAATTTTTTTTTATCTAATTAATTTGCACACTAAAATGTAACAATTTCCAATATATACCATGTTAATATACTATATATAGTTATATACTCATTATTTTTAAATTTTGTTTATTTAAAATGATTGGTGCACTATAAAAAGGCGAGATTTGAATCTCGTATCCAAAATACAGTACTATATACTAAACTATTTCACATTGGAGGCAAATAAAAGTACTAATTAGAAGAATATTGACCAAATAATAAGTAAGAAAATCATAAAACCTCATAAGAAGCAAAAGCCTTTCACTTTTTGGACTAAATGAGAAAACAAACAGCACAACCCCTTTCCTCATCTGGAATAGGAACAGCT